>CM035202.1:1658854-1700926 GCA_020233015.1 Callinectes sapidus | reverse complement strand
GACAGGGATCGCCAGCGACTTGAAGATCCGAATCTTTGTCCATCTGCACAGGTATCGACAACGCCAAATACTCGTGTTGAGCGAATCCATAACGCCGCGGGCCAGGCCAATCCGCCGTGTGACCTCTTGGCTCGACCCACCATCGTTAGGTACTACACTACCAAGGTATGTGAAACTTTTCAAGATCTCAATGTCCTCGCCACACGCATGGACAGACTGTACTGTTTCATCCAGCACGCCTCCAAACACCTGGACCTTGGTCTTGGCCCAGGAAACCTTAAGTCCCAAGGGCTTCACCTCCTCGTGCAGTGCCTCTAGAGCCATTACCAGAACCTCCAGTGACTCAGCGAAGATTGCTGCATCATCAGCAAAAACAAGATCTGTAATCTTGGTGTTGCCGACAGATGCTCCACAATGACTTTGTTCCACAACTCTGCCTAGTACCCAATCCATGCATGTGTTGAAAAGTGATGGAGCAAGCACACAGCCCTGCCTCACACCTGTATTCACAGGGAAGAAGCTGGACACGCCTCCTCCACACTTCACAGCACTTACAGTCCCGGAGTACAGGCCAGTTAATAGACCAATAATCCTTGCAGGAATCCCACGGAGACGCAGAAGATCCCAGAGTGTCGCTCGATGCACTGAGTGAAACGCCTTCTTGAGATCGACATAGGCTGCAAGCATTCCCTGTCGAAACTCACGACAGCGCTCCACCAGTACTCAAAGCGCTAGGATACGGTCAGTTGTTGACTTACCGGGCGTGAACCCTGACTGTTCAGGTCTCTGATGCTTCAGCAGGTGAGTGCGGATCCGTGTCAGCAGCAAATGGGCAAGCACCTTGCCTGGTACGCTGAGCAGCATTATTCCACGGTAGTTGCTGCAGTCTTGACGGTCCCCTTTCCCCTTCCGGATAACCAGTAGTAAGTAAAGCCCTTACTACTGGTCTCGCCACTACCAGGCCTCCTTGTCTCAGAGAGCCCCACCATATATATATATATATATATATGTGTGTGTGTGTGTGTGTGTGTGTGTGTGTTTATATACTACTAATAATAATAATGAACCACTGGTACTCCAAAGACAACCAGCAGCACAAATCAGAGGATATCAAGATCTACTACGAGTCTACTTTCTCCAATGCATACAAAGAAGAGGAAAGAATAATAAAGCAAATAGTTGGAAAAAATGTCAAACCCACTTTCTCACGCGATTGCCCTGCATGGAAATTGGAAAAAGAGATTTGCATAGTGAAAGCTACTGAAGGGATTTTTTACTATGAAACAAGGACTAGAGTGAAGCACACCCAGTCCGCTCCTGCTTCAAGTGCTTTCTATGCTTTCTATGCTTCAACAGTAAGGGTTCCTCCCAAGATGTGCACTACTGGTATTCAGACTGATTCGTTGCCTGCTTCATCTACCTCCACAGTTTCCCCTTCAACCTCTGCCTCATCACCTGCTAAAGCTACCTCCATTTCAACTAAAAATTCTACTCCTATCACCTCCTCTGCTCCTTATCTGTCCGCTATCTCTCGTACTCCTAGTAAGATTGAAAAGACTGAAAAGGTTGATAAACTATATTTAACAAAACTAGAACGCACTCGCCCTTCCCATGTCGTCGCTACTCCAGCGCCCTCGAGGAGAAGTTCTAACGCTCGCTCCATCTTGACGAGCTCCGGGAAGTTAATGATTGATGACCCAATGGATGTCACCATTAGTAAGGGCCGGGAGAGGTCCTCCGGCAGCTCCTCTGAGCGCAAAAGGACGAAGAAACACGGCCGCCGCCACCACTCATAAGCCACAATGTTCAAGGTGTTACGGTGGAACTGCAGAAGTATTTGGAATAAAGATTTATATTTGTCACTGTAAGTGAACATACACAGGCCGTCTCTTATTTGTCTACAGGAGACGAGACTTCAGGGTTAGCCTGATGCTACAGTGCTAAAACACTACCATCCTTATAGAAGATATTGTTATGCTGGCCCCCCCGTCCACACACACCAACACACAGCTTCCAAGGCGACGACAGGTACACTCTTCTTACCAAGTACCAACAGCGTCACCCTCAGGACAGCATACAGGATGGGGTCGGCAGCACACACACAGGGACACTTCTCGGCGAAGATTCGTGGCTAGCAAGGGAAGCGAGGTACAGACCCGCAGACCCCAGACTTACTCAGAGAGGCAGGAATACAGTTAAAGGCATGACACAACTTCCTTACTGTACTGGCACACAAGAGTTAATACAGGATGGCACACAGTACTTATACCACAACACAAACAGGGCAGGACCAAGTCCTCAGGGAGACAGGTAGGCGCTCTCATCCTCAGGGAGAGCGGGGCAGGAACACGTCCTCAGGGGAGAGCGGGGCAGGAACATGTCCTCAGGGGAGAGCGGGGCAGGCGCTCTCATCCTCAGGGAGAGCGGGGCAGGCTGGTGTCCTCTCACCTCACTGGGCCCCAACCTCTTCCTCTCTTGTCTCTCCCCTCACTGGCACTCCTGTCGCCGGCCGCCGGACCCGGCGGGCCGAAACTATTTGCTGAAAACAGCCCCCCTTTCCCTTGTGTCGCCCCTCTAGCCGCGTCTCTTCCACTGGCCAATCAGGCCCAAGATATCCACCTGGCTGCAAACTCCGGCCCTCACTACCACTTCTGCACCAATGTCATCATTGCCAATCTGGTAGCATTGCCAACGCTATCTTCACACTAAGCGCCGCCGCAACAATATGAAGGACACAGCGTTGCCATATACATACACAAAACACTAACACAAACAGAAGTTACGTTGAATACAGCTCTGGAAGTTGTCGCATGCAGGGTGAGATTCAACAACATGTATTTGGATATCTGTTCCCTCTACTTGTCTCCCAATGCCCCCATTGTTGATGACGACATTACATCACTGATTAACCAGCTTCCGGGCAACAGGTTAGTACTGGGCGACTTTAATGCCCATCATCAACAATTGGGAAGTGAGAAGTCAAGTGTACGTGGAGACCAGATAGTTGACATTATGTTGCAGACAAACCTCTATCTTCTGAATGGTGGAAGTGCCACTCGTGTAGATGATTGGACTGGTAATGCGTCTGCCATTGATCTGTCATTGTTATCGCCAGGTATACTCCCTGACTTCTCCTGGGAAGTCATCGACGACTCCCACAGAAGTGACCATTTACCCATCTGTATCTCTTACTCACGCGACATCCCATCCACCCCCCGCCCTCCCAAGTTCAACTTTCAGAGAGAAGTTTGGGCAACCTTTCGTGGGATTGCCGACATGGATATATCTGGCGAGGACATTGACACGATGGTCAACAACGCAACACGATCCATATTACACGCCGCCGAGGCTTGTATTCCGAAGACTTCTACAGTTCACACTAAGCAAGGTGGACAACGGATTGCCGACAAGCACTTCGTGAGCGTAATAGGCGATACAGGCATTTCAGCCAGCAGCCCAGTCAAGCAAACTTCATAGCCCATAAAAAGGCATCCACAAAGCCTTCGACATGACATGGCGACACGGTATTCTCATGAAACTCTACGCTCATGGCTTCTGAGGTAACTTGCCCATTTTTGTTTATAATTTCCTACAGGACAAAACATTCTCTGTCAAGCTTCCTGGTAACGTAATCTCGGACGTTTTCGTCCAGGAGAACGGGGTGCCGCAGGGTAGTGTTCTTAGTCCTATATTATTTTGTATTATGGTTAATGATATTCTGTCCACAACTCCCGTCCCCAGGAATCTTAAATACTCACTGTACGCTGACGACTGTGCGTTATGGCACTCCTCACCTAACGCTCAGTTCTCAGCGGGGCGGATTCAAGACGCTCTTGATTCCGTTCAGCATTGGGCCTCTTTGTGGGGATTTAAGTTTTCCGTTGCTAAGTGTATCAGTGTTGTTTTTACTAGACGCAACGTACCTAATTTGCAATTGACTCTTCAAGGCCAGCCGATACCATTTCAAAATTCAGTCAAATTCTTGGGTCTGCATTTTGACAGCAGACTCAATTGGAAGACCCACATTAATGAATTACTTATCCGTTGCCGTAAAAAAATCAATGTCCTTAAATACCTCCGTGGTACTTCATGGGGAGCAGACAGAAAATCTTTATTAATGGTGTACAAGTCCTTAATTCGTTCTCATTTAGACTATGGCTCACCGGTGTATGGGTCTGGGTCGAACCAACATTGAGGAGGTTGGATGTTTTGCAGAATGAATGTGTGAGAATGTGTCTTGGAGCCCTGCGCTGCACTCGTGTGGCGAGGATGGAGGTTGAGGCCAATATACCACCACTGAAACACCGTCGCGATGCCCTACTACTCTATATATGGGATAAAACCGCCCGGAAAGCTCCCCTCGGCAACACAGCAAGCAAGATCATCTGGCAGCACCACCACCTCCACACTGCAGTCCACCATCCAGCCTCTGTCAGACTTAACTCTCTATGCCAACAAACAAGCGTGAGACTGGACGATGTGGACCGCCTCGTGCTGCCCACCCATCCCCCATGGAAGAAACAACAAACATCAATCAACACATCATGGATAAGGGGGAAGAAGGCTGTTGTTGCCGAGGCTGAAATCCATCAATGCTTCCGGGGCCTCATTGCTGGTCTCCCTCCATCCCTACATATATATATATATATATATATATATATATATATATATATATATATATATATATATATATACACACACACTGACGGTTCCAAGACGGATGAATGTGTTGGTGCAAGTGTATGGTCGTATGAATGTGCCCTCAGGTTCCGACTGCTGACTCATACATCGGTCTTTTCCGCTGAAATTTTTGCTATTGATAAAGCCATTGATTATGCTTTAAATTCATCTCATCATTCAATTATAATTTTTTCGGACTCTATTTCAGCCCTTCAGGCAATAGAGTCCGGCCGTACGGATACAAATGAAATTCAGGGCAACATCATTAATGAATTAAATTAAATTCGTAAATTCTTCTCACTGAATTGGGTACCTGGACATTCCAGTATACACGGGAATGAACAGGCTGACATGCTAGCTTGGTCTGCCGCAGAGGTCGAGGGAGCGTGTAACCTCCGTCGGGATCTGCAGTCATATCTCTCAGTCGTTAAATCATCAGCGAAACTCCTGTGGCAGAATCTTTGAGATAACCTCCACCTGGAAATCATTAAACCCATCCTGGGCGAGTGGGCTTCCTCCAATCGCCCCACAACGTGGGAGGAGGAAGTCCTCGCAGGCCTCAGGATGTGCTGCACCCTCCCCACCCACATGCTCCCCTACATTGCAAACACTTTCGCACCACAATGTTCTGTAATGTCACCCTCTCTGTCGAGCACATCCTGCTTCACTGTGTACGTCATCGTGAGGAGAGGCGGTCCTTGTTGGCGTATTGCTGAAGTCGCGACCTCTCGCTAAGTGTAGTGACATACTAGACGCGGCAAACCGTTGCCGCCAGCGGCAGCGGCGAAAAAAAAAACCGCCAGCATGTGTAATCCTATGGGACGTGACATACTAGAGAAACCGACGTCGCGCGCGGTCACGGTTGCCGCTGTCTGATTTATTTCTGCCACACATGTTGGCGGGAAAAATCAAAACCGCGACCGCGCGCGGTCGCGGTATTCAGAGTCAACACATGTTAAGCTATGGCTACTGACATACTATGCCGCGCGTGGCGGCGGGAAAACACTGATTTTCTCTGGTATATATATATATATATATATATATATATATATATATATATATATATATATATATATATATATAGATATATAGTATAGATATATATATAATATATTATATATATATAATATACCTATATATATATATATATATATACTAATGTAAGTATGTTGAAAATTCCAAAGTTGGCATCCCTGCCTGTGTGGTGATCAAAGGTTGGTATTGTCATTCGGTAATAGGTGAAGAATTTATTGTTGTGGTTTCTAATATTTGCGTAGAAACGAGGGAAAGGATCTCGGCCATGGTTATAGGGGTGAACGGAGCAGGTCCTGCATGTCCAGGAGCATCCAGTAACCCTTCGCTTTCAACAGCGCACAAAGTTGCAATTTTAACGAAATTAGTAACATCCATCCTACACTGATGTCCGAACAACACTGAGAGAAAACCGCACTGGAGGTCGGTTCGCCGCTCATAGTATGTCAGGTTCAAACTTTCGCGGTTTGCCGCTGCCGCGCGCGGCGCCGGCAAACCGCTACAGCACGCGGCATAGTATGTCACTAACATAACGCAGACCACCCTTCTGGGTGACGATCACCCGGATGTGGTCGATAGACTGATGATTTACCGGACTACGACGAACTTATTAAGAGAGTTGTTATTTATGTTTATATATTATGTATGATGCACTATGTACATTTTTCACTTGAATATATGAATGTAAATAAAAGTATGAAAGTGTGTATGAATTCTATCCAGCGTGATTTGATGTAAATATTTTCCACCGTTTACTTATTTATATATTTATTTATTTTTATTTTTACTTATTGTTTCTTCTTCTTTTTTTTTTCTTCTTCTTCTTCTTCTTCTTCTTCTTCTTCTTCTTCTTCTTCTTCTTCTTTTATAAATAAAAGCAATACGTAATAATACTACGTAGTCACCCTGTGTGTTTGTGTGTTTCCCCCCTCCCTTCCCCTGCCTTGACAGGGCAATAGCTTTGTAGTAGGAATAGGTACCCAATGTGAATGAAGCCTGTGTGTAGGTGTGACTAGTTATTGTTGTTGTTGTTGTTGTTGTTGTTGTTGTTGTTGTTGTTGTTGCTGCTGTTGTTGTTAATGTTCTTGTATATAAAAAATATAAAACAAAAAAATATACATTAAAAAACAATAAAAAGACAAATAAAAAAAATGCACTTGTAAGTAAACAAAGCAAATACACCAAATTAAAATAACAAATTGGCCTAATACCCATGTTTGGGTGATGGACAAAAAAGAAGAAAAAAAAAAAGAAAAAGAAAATCACTCCACTCGACCCGAAATCGCGATGTAGCAAAAAATGACTAACTTCATACTTTCCCTCCCCAAAAAAGATAGACTCTCCTCAGACAAAGAGATGGCACTGAAAAGAAAATAATAAATGCCCAACTAGCCATTACCTCCAACGAATATATATATATATATATATATATATATATATATATATATATATATATATATATATATATATATATATATATATATATATATGATGCAATACCCATATAAGATGGTGCAATACCTCAGATAGGCTGACTTAGCTTATCCCTCTACAAGGGGTTTCAGGAGATCATATCCAACTAGGCATTTTAATTGTGATTGTATCCATAAGACATTCAATTTATTAAAGCATTATGATATAGATTATTTTGATAGGATGTAGTTTATTTTGAAAATCAATGCGTGAGAGATAATAATTTCATTAAGAATTTAAGCATCAGGTTCACATTACCATACCAGTCATATGACCGATGCCCTCATCATCAACATCTGAGCGTGGGCGAGGGACGCACCGAAGATGAGAAAACCAGCCAGGAATTGTAGAGAAGCATTGTGCTGTACTGTTTGTGTTTGTGCCAATGTGTGCTTTCGGAACTACAGTGACTTAAATTTATCTCCGTGTTATGAGACACACTGAACACTTTTCGACTTGACAGTGTCTGCTGTTTTACGTACACTGGAAATGTATTTTGATAATGACCCTCTGCTTCATTGGTTTTATGCTTTATTTTCCTCAGCGATCTAGGCTACATTGTCTATTAATTTCTTTCGCTTCTTCCTATTCTCTCTGATTTCAACATTTCAGCATAGTTTGCATACTCTTTTCCGCCTATTCTCACAAATACTATGTAGTTGTCAGCCGCACTCTACTGTTCCATATAATGCTCATGTAAATCTTTGATGTGTACCTAAAACAATGCAAATAATTATTATTTTATTTATTCTCTCTCTCTCTCTCTCTCTCTCTCTCTCTCTCTCTCTCTCTCTCTCTCTCTCTCTCTCTCTCTCATATCTAATCTCCCACATCCGTTTGACTTCTGCTATAATGTTTTACTTCTGTTATACCCAGTGTTAATCAGCATCCACAAGATGAATAAATTTTGTTTTAAATAAATAAATTTTGTTTTATTCAATTCATTATTTTTTTCATACACACACGAAAGCAAAAAGGAAAAGAAGAAAAAAAGAAAAGAAAAAAGGAAAAAAAAAACAAAAAAACATACGCCTGGCACCACCATTGTCCCGAATATCACTACCCACCAGATTGTCGGCCTATTGAGTTCCTCTGAGGAAACCAAAGATCGTACACGTCTTTTCACCATTTTAAGAGAGTTGCATTTAACTTTGGTGTGTATTTTCATGTCAAGGAAGCAAGTGTGAATTATAAACTCCTACAACACCCACCAGGTAGATATAAACAATCATGTATAACTTTTTTCCCCAGGTTGAACGGTTGAAGGTTTTAATGGTTAATCTGCATCTAACAATTAACAATCATGTATAACTTTTTTTCCCCAGGTTGAACGGTTGAAGGTTTTAATGGTTAATCTGCATGTAACAATTAATAGTGATTTACAAAAATTACAAGCAGCTAGATAGCTTAAATCACAAGAAATTTTTTTAGACTAATCTGAGCTAAATACAGTAGTTTTTTTCTCTTTCTTAATACAACAATGAATGTTATTTATTTGATGAATAATAAATAGATTATATGATTACTACAGATGACAAATGATGATTATGCTTGCTCTGTTTGGGATATTAATCTCATAAATCCCTTCATACGTGAGTTTGAACAAAGATAATACGTAGAAAGGGTTTCAAGCATAAGGTACAAGCTCTTACTCACAGATGGACACTTTTATACATTACAGCGGCCTTATTGCAGGCCTTTGGTGCGGCTCACCCGCTGACATATACAAAGTAAATAATAAAAAAATAAAGATAATTAAATGAATAAATAGATAAATAAATAATCAAATGAAAGATTAAACAAAATAAATAAATTAATTAAATGAATAAAAGTATAATGTCTTTCAATTTGAAACTTTCAAGGTATAAACAAATTATCAATATCGAATTAAGGTGAGCAGGAGAATGTGGTATATCATACCGGTTGACGGTATGACGTCATAACAGTTTTCATTCTGTTACAACTTTGAGGTGTTTTTTTTTTTTTTTTTTTTTTTTTTTTTTTTTTTTTTTTTTTTTTTTTTTTTTTTGTCGTAGGGACATATGCTTCTACATGGAAATGGTGTGTAATTTATTTATTTATTTTTCTAAACTCACAATTCGTAATGAGTTATCAAGGCCATAAGAAGCATGTTTTGCACGACTTCACGCCGATCGCTATTTTCTTCCAATAAAATTTACTAACACTTCAAATTTTTCACTTTATCTAAAAAAAAATATGATGAAGGAACACATAATATATATATTTACAGCAACATCTACAAGAAGTTTAAATCAATTTAAATGTTTGAGAACTTTTCGGAGGTAAAAATTTCTTGTTTTGGGATATAGGTAAAGGATATAGGTAAAAGGTTGGGGGCTTACGCTGTATCAGCGCGTAGCTGCGGGCACTCATCTCCCGTCTCCTTGGCCTTTGAGCTTGTGGTGGAATAGTCCCTTACCCCGGGACATGGGGCCAACATGAAATCCAGGTTTCCACAGTTTACCTTCCCTAGGTTGCCCTAGGTACCCATTTATCAACCAGTGAAGGATGAAAACCTGGATGGGGTCCGCGCCGTCCTCGTCTGGGATCGAACTCGGGCCCACGGATTCGTAGCCAGACGCGCTAGCCACTGCACCGTGGCGGCGCTTAAATAAGGGATATAGGCGTTTAAAGATATTAATGTAACGTAACTATATATATATATATATATATATATATATATATATATATATATATATATATATATATATATATATATATCATGATTGGTATTGTTTTGACACACAAAGCGCTATGGCTCATATTGATACTACACACAATAAATAAACTTTTAATATTTAATACATAAAAAAAGAAAAGAAAAATACCGTAGGTTCGTTCTGGTGTCGTGTCGAGAGGTGCCTTGTGCTTTTACCAACAAAATGCCTCACTGTTGGGGGTGTCTTCACATCACCAAATCCTTAGAGAGGAATTTTGTTTTACCAGCAATGAACACTATCCCTCTACTCAATAACAATGCTCAAGAAACGGGTGTTTTATACTTCCAACGCCGCAATCCAGAGTGCGAGGGGAGACGATTCCCAGCAGCTGTTGGTGCCAGATGTCTCAAGCATTACACTCAGAAACATAGAAGAAAGCAAGGAAAAAATTAGATTCATTTAGAGAATAACATGGCCAGCTCGTGTATGCCCTGTAAATAGTTATGCCCCAGTGACTTTTGAAAGCCACATGGCCGGCGTAGTAACTTCGCGGCTATTTGAAATTAAAAATAGATTAGGTCATAAAAACTGAAAAACCTTTACCTAACATTCGTTGACTTCTCCCAAGCTTATATGACTGGAGCTAGGAGGAGCTTTTTTTAGCTAAAAAATGAAATGTTACGTTTCCAATTTAGATTATAAGTAGAGGACAGACCAAGGATATTCAATGTAGATAGTTGAGTGTCAATGAAAAAGAGAGAATAGCTGTATGGAAGGTTATGTCGAGTTGAAAGATTGAGATTGTTTTTGAGGCACTGAACAATATTAAGTTTACTCTGGCCCTATCAAAAATTTATCAGAAGTCAGGCATTCAGTGGTTTCCCTGCGTGATTTGCTAATTTAATGAGGTTTATTTGTCTATGAAAAAACGTGAATGATTGAATTGAAGGAGTGGAGAGAATAAATTTGGTTTAAGAAATCATTGAAGAATAACAGGATGAGAGTAGGCGACAGGACAGAACCCTGAGGAACACCACGTTTAATAGCTGTAGGAGGAGAACAGTCAGAAAGGAACCTTGAGAAGAAGTAGCAGAGAAATCATAAAAACCATAGAAAGGAAGTATTGTGCTAGACTTTATCAAAGATTTTTCTTTGTCTCGGGCAACAGTAAAGGTTTCACTAGAATCTCTAAAAGATTATCAAGATTCGGTAATAAGAGTAAAAAATCATCAGTAGAGTGGCCTTGACTAACGCCATACTAGCGATTAGATAAAAGATTGTGGAGTAGTAGATGGTTAAGACAGATCGGCAGGAAATTAGAAATATATGACGGTAATTTGAGGGATTATAATGGCCATCATCTCTAGGAAGAAGCTGAATGTAGGGAAACTTTCAGCAAGAAGGAAAGAGTTGAAAGAGTTTGAATAGCAAGGTTGCAGAATTTCTGAGAACGATAGGAGGAGCTCCATCACCTCGATAAACCTTCCAAGGGCATGGAAAACAATATTGCCAAGGTTTTTTCTTGGCACCATAAAATGAATAGTCCGTGAGTGGAGGAGAAGTAAAGCATCTTTGAACCATCCACGTATAATATTTAGAAAAGGTTTGAGAAAAGAGCTGAGCTTTAAAAATCGATGGAGTGAATGATAAGAGGGAAAGATGAAAAAGCAAAATTAATGGAAATATTTTTGGCTCGGTGCCAGAAGTCTTGAGGAGAGTTGGACCTTGAAAGATTTTGACATTCTTTAAATGAAGTAGTTTTAGCTAGTTGAAAAACAGACGACATGATTTGGAGCAGGTCAAGTACTTTTTGTGGGCCACCACTTTATCATGTATAGCATAAGAACGGGCTGTGTTACATGAAGATTTAGAAGGTTTAAATCGAGAGAAAGAGTGAAGAATGTAAGCCTCCATGCCAGACACTATCACCTCTATTATGCGTTCAGCATATGGAAGCAGTAGTCATTCCAAAGAAAATCACCATAATACCTCCTTAGGTCTTTCCAACAAGCAGATGCAAAAAGTTAAAGCTTCTCCACTTTGGTTATCCAAATAGGGGATTTGAGGGATAGAAAATTGGCAGATTGTCATTGTGATCGAAGTAACCCAACGTAAAAGACTCGGTGGCATTAGCAAAGAAATCGGAGGTTCGGAAAAGACCAAGAATATTAAGCGCATCCTCAAAATGATCAGAAATACTAGTATTGTTACTCTAGTTTCTCTATGTTATGGAGGATATAAAGACAAATTCACCAAAATAGTCACTGAAGGAAAAGGGAAGCCAACGTTGGTGGGCATCTCACCAAAAAAAAAAAAAAAAAAAAATTCACAATTTGCTGCATTTATCAAAATAGATTAGTATAAAAATTCTTAGTCAGAGGAGCTATGCAACAGGTATACAGCACGGATAAATTTAGTTATAAAGTTACTCTGAAGACGTAGGCAGATGATGGAAAACTCAGAATATTCAAGAACGTCGTCGTGAGGGCAAGTCAAATCGTTTCACACCTAGGCACTGCTTGTAGTTTGGAAAGAAAATGACGATAGAGAATATAGGAAGAAACAAAAATGGGGTTACTGTCAGTTGCCTCAGATTCCTGTTTATCATCTGATTCCTGCATCCTCGACTTTGCTGCATCTATTGAACCCTGGATGACTCTCCCTAAAGTCTTAATAGTTTTGCATATCTGTTGCACGGTATGATAGGCGGGTGTGGTCATGGCAGAGGCAGGAATGTTGAATTCCGCAGGAAAAATTATCGTATTCTTTCATTATAATTGCTCTTTTTGATATATACTGTCACATATATGTACAATGTTACAACGTAGTTACATGTAGCATCAAGATTCAGATCTATGGAACCCAAACAGGCAGTGATTGCAGCTTCTTGTCACTATGACCTGAGGATGGAGCTTCATGATATCTCTAGCAAATACTCCCAATCAATCAATCACGGCAGATATATGCCAGGAGCGCATTGCCTCGCTTATCCTATGACGCCATTATCACTGGTCAAACCTTGCATAGGCTCCTTTCCCGTATCAAGTAACACCCAGCAAGAGGCATCGAATTGCCGCAGCCAAGAGTTCTGTGGGCGCCCTCTTGTCTCTCTCCATGATGGGTGGAAAAAACCCAATAACCTGGCGTTGACTGACTATGCTGGTAATGGGCCCTGAATTAGTCTCACGGAGCAATGGCTGATTTGACAGTCATACTAACGGTACCAAGGATTCTAAAAAGGATACCAGGCCGTGAATTATACCTTGGAGGAAAGATCGTGGCGCCACAGTGGCCACTGACGAAACTAAAAATAGATAATGGAACCCATTTTCTCTTTCACAAGGGATGGCTATATTGTTTTGCTTAATTTTTCACCCTCCTTTACTTATATATTTAGTCGTATATTCACTCATTCATAGGTACATTGATTTTTTGCCCTTCTTTTCTTATATATTTAGTCGTATATTCACTCATCCATACGTAGGTACATTAATACATATAGATTAGTATATTTTATTGTGTAATATCGGTTGCATAAATTCAATAGCCATAATGACTAGATTAATTCTGAAACTGTAAAAAAGAATTTTAATGTCTCCTAAGCATTGAATTTCATACTTGCAATGTTGTGACAAGAATAATTATTGCATTCAATAAAAAAATGATTGCTAGAGCAAGAATGATTACTACTGAAGAAATACGTGAATCATGTCAAAAATTATCTATATAGTTGATATATCAAATTACACACACACACACACACACACACAATATATATATATATATATATATATATATATATATATATATATATATATATATATATATATATATATATATATATATATATAATACACACACACACACACACACACATATATATATATATATATATGGTCACGTTTACCTCCTTCTTCACACCCTCTCTCTGCCCCCAATAGCACGGCCACAGGGTTCACACAGGCCACACAGGTGCACAGGCAGGGCACAGGGGGGTCGCGTAACTTCCACACAGTTTGGATGGGCAAGTGCAGCGAAGTGTCCCAATAGCAGCTCAAAATGGGGGACAAAACAGACACACAGAGTTCACTTTAGCCAGTTTACTCATCAAGCAGTACACGTAACACGGGTGACACAACGCCTCACACAAGGACAAAGGCGAGCACGGCAAGTTGACACAGAGCAAGGCAGCAGGTCGAGCCACGTCACACTTCACACCTCTTTCACGGCCTCCCAGCAAGCTTCCACAATGTCAACTAGGCACACACAGTCCTGGCACACACACTGCCAACGCACAGGCACTATTACATGGCAGTCAGAGGGTATATCTGTCCAGGAACGAGGGGAAACGAGGCAGCACTCTTCACACGCCGCTCTTCCCTCTTTCCTTCTCACTGGGCTGCAACTGCCTCCTCTCGGCTCACTCACTCTCCCTGCCAGCTGCCGGCCAGCAACCAACTGCTGAGTCGTCAACTCAAAATCCCCTCCCTTTGTTTCGCTCCTCCGACACGCCTCTCTCTCTCTCTCTCTCTCTCTCTCTCTCTCTCTCTCTCTCTCTCTCTCTCTCTCTCTCTCTCTCTCTGTCTTGCTTTCCCGTCCCAGACCCGTTACCGTTTCTTCTTTGTCTACTCTCTCAAGTTCGCCATGCACATACAGACACACATACCCACTGCCACAGCCCCTCCCGTACATTGGTTTGTAACAATATATATATATATATATATATATATATATATATATATATATATATATATATATTGGTACCTCTTGATTCGAACTGAATTCGTTCTTTTTGGCTGTTCGAATTGCCAAAATTCGAATTAGGAAGCAATTTTTACTATTGAAATTAATGTAAAAACAGTTAATCCGTTCCAGTTTATTTTAGATCAAAAGAAATACTGCACTCAAACCCCAGTTATTGCGAGAAATTGGTCCCTTAACATCGCTGCATTACCTAAAAACGCAATAGCCATTCTTAGGAAGTAATGGAAAAAAATATAATTGATCCTGACCCACAAGAGTGGCAATATGATTTAACATATTGGCACCTTGTTTTCCCCTCATCTCATCATAATTCATACATATCCTTCACATTTTGAGAGTACAAATTAAACACAGACATGAAATGCATAAAAAAATATTAAAAAAACAGGCATAACATAAGACTTATTTGCTTTGGTGTGAAACTCCCGAGTCCCGATGAAGACTAGACAAGCCTTCCCCCAGGTCCCCACCTCCCCCCCATGCACTAAATACAGGATCAGATCACTAGTATTTCCCCCTTCCCCCTCCCTCCGTCCTTATCCTCTCCCATTCGATACGCAAACAAACCGAGTAGGCCGCCCTCCCACTCCTCAAGCCACTCACCATCTCTCTCTCTCTCTCTCTCTCTCTCTCTCTCTCTCTCTCTCTCTCTCTCTCTCTCTCTCTCTCTCTCTCTCTTATCAAGTAGAATATATTATCACAGCATTATTTCCAACAGGAATTATTTCAAGTAAAGTATAAATTATTGTACAAAACTGGAAATTATTATATTATCTTAGTTTGCGCAAATGACAATGATATTTAACATTTTATTCTTCATTGGTTGTTTAAAGTGTAAAATATATCTTCATTAGTAAATAAGTTTGCCAGTGACCAGAGTAGAAGGCCACATTGACAGTAGAGGTAGGTAGGAAATGACAAGGGTTGGGGGCTGGAGTAACCATGGCAACTAGGGGCCTGAGTGACTTGAAAGCGGTTCACGAGTCGCAATAGTGAGAGGTATTCACGGCGGAGAGGTTCAAGCGAGACCGGCCGACTGGCGGTAAGGCGGCGTCGGCAGCCACGTGTTTTTGTGTTCGAATTGTGGGGCCGCATTCGGATTGGAGGTCAAAATTTGTCCGCCAAATATGTTCGGATTGGGAAATGTTCGAGTCAAAGGGTGTTCGAATCAAGATGTACCACTGTATATATATATATATATATATATATATATATATATATATATATATATATATATATATATATATATATATATATATATATATATACCTGTCTTACCCGCGAGACGTGGGATTGCATTATTAAGCCATGGCAACTATAAGGTGGTGGTCTTTCCAGTCAGCACTGCATTCGTCTACAAGTGAAATGTGTGTCAGTGCCAATAAAATTCAGCTCAACTATAAAACTATGTCACAACATTTAGAGCAATCTGGATAAGGTTAGGCTAGATTTGTAAATGTTTTAACGATATTTACCTAACGTTTCCTTAGTGAGGTAGACACTCCGATATATAGAATGGCTTTTTATTTACATGTGTCATATTTATTGACTTATCGTATCATTATCTATCACTACATACCTTCTAGTGTCTCTAGAGAACAGATGAAGGCACATCCGTAGACAATTTGCTCACTTTTTGCCACAAAAGCAACAAAAACTGTTTCTTGTTGTATGTGGGGACATTTTGAATGTGATGGTGGAGCGTTGCTGTTGTGTGGCGTCAACAGTTGGCCGGGAGTCCCCTTCCTCTTCACTAGTCTTGACTGCTGCTGCCCTCTAGTGTCAACTGACGGCATGAACGTTTTCCACAATTTGGCCAGTTCGATCACTTTATCCTTAATTATAATATCCTTGAGCGGTACCCTATAATCATCCGAAGGCATCTAGTACCAAAGACATAAATTTAACTCTTCAGGTCAGTGTACAGTGCCCATGTCTCACAACCATAGACTAAGAGAAGAATCACCAGATACTTGAAAATCCGAATCCGTCAACATAGGTACCAACAACGCCAAATACTCATGCTGAGCGAGTCAATAGCGTTGTGAGCCAAGCCAGTCTGTCATACGATTTCTTGGCTTAATTCACCGTTCTTACGCACTACACTATGTGTAGTGCGTGTAGTGTGTATGTGAAGTTTTCCCAGATCTCAATGTCCTCATCACATACAAGGGAAGACTGTACTGTTTTATCCAATAAGCCTCCAAACACCTGAACCTTTGCCATGGGCCAGGAAACCTAAGTCCCAAGGGGTTCGCCTTCTCATCCAGTGCCTCTTGAGCAATTACCAGAAACTCCAGTGACTGTATCATCGGCAAAAACCAGATCTCCTTTCACCAACCACCCCGAAAAGTAACTGCGATATGGCATCCATTTCCAAACGAATAACGACTGGCAATCTCACTTAACACCATTCTGTTTCATAAACCCCCCTACCCCTCTACCCCAAATCCTCCATCCTCCCAAAAGAAAGATCTTTTGTATTCTCTTGTAATGCTCTTGTAAGTAATCCGATGAAATATGATTTATCTCTAACTCTTTTCCTCTTACCAAAACACGTATGCTGACTGCTGACGCTTTTAAAGTGTCTGGTCTTTTTTTGTATTTTTTTGCGATTTACCTTTGTCCCTTTCCACCTTCCTTCCGAAACACATGGCCGCTTGACAGACGCTTTTAAGGTGTTGTGTCTTCCTTTATATTTTTTTCTGTATACTTTTTGGAGTAATGTTGAATGGTGAAATATCAGTGACGAACCATTGACCAAGTATGGGAGGCATTACAAAGAAATGTTCGAGGGTGAAGTTTACCCATAGATAGCTTGCTTGGGAGAGATGAAAGGCAAATGTGAATGTGGAAGGGGAATGGAGACGAGAGGTTGGGAGGTGAAGTTGGTGGTACCTCTTGTTACAGCCGTAACAACCCACAGCCTTCCCCATTCGACTACCACTACAAGCACCGGCTCCAGGGCTTTGTCTACTAGTGGAGCACCGACACACTTTACTGGAGCAGAAACACTGCTCACTGGTTCGGAGCAAGTTTCGGAAGATGGAAAGGGAGCTTCGACCGAGGTTATATATATATATACCTCATCGTCAAGGTCTAAACGACGCCAGTCTCCATCACCGTCCCTCGCTCCCGGCCGAGCGAGAGTCAGCAGGAAGCCGTCGCTATCGCCGGCTCCCAGGTGCCTGTCGCCCCGCGACCCACGACCCCAGGCGCGCCGGGGAACCGCAGAGACTCCACCACATTGCGATTCTGCCAATGGAATTGCTGTGGGTTGCGCGCCCACTATGCCGCCCTCCTCGAAGCCTGCAAAACGGATTCTGTAGATGTCTTCCTGCTGCAGGAGACTCTACTCTCTGAGGGGGTATCAGTCACTCTACCTCTATATAATGCTTACCACCTCCCGTTCGTGCAGCGGGGTCCAGGGGCCTTACCATCTTCGCGCGCAGGGAGCTCCGCTGCACTGTCCTTGACCCCCTTCTGGAATGTGGTGGATGAGTGGAGAGGCAGGCGCTGCGTATCGACACGCATGGTGGCAGCATCGTAGTATACAATATCTACCGTCCACAGCATGCCGCCCTCGATGTTAGCGATGTCTTTGGTCTAGCCTCGTACGAGCAGTTGCTGGTCGCGGGTGACTTCAACTGCCATCATCCCTGGTTGGGGTCATATAGAGCGGCGAACGATGCTGGCAGGGCCCTCCTTGCCTCGTTTGAGGACTCTGGTCATGTTTCCCTGTTAAATGACACGCGTTGCCCCACGCACCAGCACCAGGGCCGCCTCGATCTTGCCTTCATCTCGTTACCCCTAGCTCGTTCCTCCTCATGGCGCCTCCACCCGACGCTCTCCTCTGACCATTTTAGTGTCATCATCGACGTGGCGGTCTCTCGTGCTCCTCCCTCTCCATCTCAAAGGCGGTTCCTTATGGGGCAGGCGGATTGGGGTCGTTTCAAAGACGGGGCTGAAGCCTTATTTGAGGGAAAAGACTTCAGTTTACTGCTCGATGAGAGGGCTGCGCTAGTGTCCTCTACCATCTTTGATGCAGTTCACCGTGCCATTCTCACTACCATCCGGGTAAACAGGCGCGCGTACAGGGACGCATGGATCTACACTCCCAGGGTGTGGGAATTAAACAACCGCCTGAATGCTGCTCGGAGACGCTTTCGCCGCCACCCGTCTGAAGCTAGTCGCCGCTATCTCCAGAGTGTGGCTAGGCACACAAACGGAGAAAAGAACACGCTCCGTGAGCAGGCCTGGCAGTCGTGGTGCCACTCTCTCGGGGCCCACACTCTGCTGGGGCACATGTGGCGCATGGTGAAGACGATATATAATGGCCGGCCCCCTGCATTGCCTCACCACCCCCACCCACAGGCAGAGGCTGAAAATCTGGCAAAAAGTTTTGCTGTGAGAACTTCCCCCGCCCTCCTCCCGGTGAGGACTCGGGAATGGCAAGAGCGGCTCTCTGGTGACAGGCTTGAGCATGTCTCTCGTGCTTGTGAGGAAGAGGCTGCCACCGATGCCCCTTTCACACTTGATGAGCTGGACGCTGTTTTTCTTCGTAAACAGGACACGGCGCCTGGGGATGACGGGATTACATACTCGATGCTCTCTCACCTAGGCCGCACCGCTAAGAGTGTGCTGCTCGGCCTGTATAACAAGTCCCTTGTGGAAGGGTCACCGCCTGCGCCTTGGAAGACTGCCACAATCCATCCTATCCCGAAGCTGAATGACCCGGGTGCCATGCGGCCCATCTCTTTACTCAGCTGCGTGGGGAAGGTCATGGAGCGCATGGTATTGGCGCGACTGCAGTGGCAGGTCGGGCCGTTACACCTGCACCTCTTCGCCTTCCAGCGGCAACGCAGTACAACAACCTGCCTTCTCACGCTCCTCGGTGCGCTCCGTTCCAGGTCAGGGCTCGTCATCTTCCTTGACCTGGAATAGGCATTTGAGCTAGCGAGCCCGCTCGCTATCCTCGACACGCTCACCACCAAGGGCGTGAAGGGGAAACTCCTCTGCTGGCTGCGGGAGTACTTGCGCGGGCGCGCCGCCAGAGTCCGGTTTCAGGGGCATTTTTCAAGTATGCACCCACAACAGCTTGGTACGCCTCAGGGCGGCTGCCTCAGCCCCTTTTTATTTAATATCCTGGTAGAGAACTTGCTCCACGCAGACTACGCTCCCAGGTCGCTCCTACTCTGTTATGCTGACACCTTGGCCCTCTATCTGCCAAAACGTAACGTGGAGAGGACTGCACCGCTCGCATTACGCATCCTCCATCATCAGTGTGTGTCCCTCGGCCTCAAAATTAACGCCAGCAAGACCAAGTACATGACCTTTGGACTGCCTCCACTCTCTCAGCCCCTCCTCCTGAATGGTGAGCCACTCTTGCATGTCACGGCACACAAGTACCTGGGCATCTTTATAGACTGCGACATCACCTTTAAACAACATATGAATTACATGCGTGACCGTACTGCAGCTCGGATCAAGGTGCTCAGGTACATTTCTGGGAGGAGTTTAGGTGCCTCGCCATCAGTCCTACGCACATTTTACATAGCTGCCATCCGCTCCATCGTGGATTATGCTGCCCCCTGCCTCCCAGGACTCTATGCCTCTCACGTCCACCACCTAGAGGTACTCCAAATCCAGGCCATGAGGACGATCCTACGTGCCCCCCCTGGGCTGCCATTGTCACGCTACGCGAAGAATGCCGCTTCCCGTCCGTTCAGCACCATATTTTTGCGCGCGCCTGTGTTGCGTTTACGCAACAAGTCCGCCGTTGGCCTAACTCCTCCCTCAGCAGGAGCTTCCTCCACGCCTTCCAACGGCCACTCGCGGACCGGCCTGACGGCGACTTTCTTCATGCAGCTGCTGATGCTGCGAGACGCCTGGGTGTCGACGCCTCGGTGCGCAGCGACCCGACCTTGCTCTTCCTGATTACTCGCCTCTGCCACCTTGGTCTCCTCCTCTATTTGATATTATCACCAGCCCTCACGCTCGTCCTCGGGCCCTCCACCCACGCCAACTCCACCAAGAGACCCTTGAATGCATTCACGACTGCCTCTCGCTTACCGCGCTTCTGTACTAATACAGACGGTTCGGTGGGCGAGCGGGGTGCTGCAGGTGCGTCTGTCATTCATGGTGACGTCACCATCAGTCACCGTCTACCAGCTCACGCCACCAGCTTTCAGGCTGAGCTAGTCGCCATCCTCCTGGCACTGCGATACGCCTGCGATGCAGCCGCTGCCGGCGCTTACACCCATGTGCACATTTTCACTGACACTTACCTCGCTCCAGTCCCTACGTACGCCTTCTACCAGAGACAACCACCAGCTGATCTCCTCTGTCCTTCTCCAATTACAGCTCTTGTTCCGCTATGGCATCACCACGGTCTGCCACTGGGTGCCTGGCCACGTCGGCGTCCGTGGCAACGAACGGGCGGATGCGGCCACACGAGTTGCCAGCACTCGACCATTCGTTGTCTTCCCTATCATCCGCAGTATGACTTCCATCGCGGCTGCAATTAACACCGCTGCTCTGTCCTGTACAGGCAGACTTTTCGACGAGAAGTTGGAGGAAGGAACCTGCTCTACAACGTGGTACCTGCGTGCCACGGACCGCCTCCCGCTTCTCCCCGTCTGTCTTCCACCGGGAGTGGCGTATGCCATCACACGCCTCAGACTTGGTTACGCCCGCCGCTCTGAGGTGCTCATTTTATGAGTGCCCCTACTATTTCTCGTTCGACCGCCACCTTCTCCTCCACTACCTTATCCACTGCCCTGCCACGCACGCTCTCCGCAGGGACGGCTTCGCACGAGACGGCAATCCCGAGATGGTTGCTGCTAGCATCGTGCTTCACACCCCCATGACTGTCCCCCTCCCCGGTGATGTGTGACCCTATCCATTAGTTGCAGCCTGTAACGGGTTTCCATGCCCGTGTGTTCTTTACAGGACGCGATACTAAAAAAAAAAAAAAAAAAAAAAAAAAAAAAGGTCTAAACTAGTCGGCTAAGGCCCTCTCCACTGTTACCACGACTGCCTTGGGTTATCACAGGATCACCATTATACTACACGAGGATGAGTATCGCACCCCTTTAGTTTCCCCCATACTTGTCTCAGGATAGGTAGGGATATTTATCTGTGTGTTTCCATGTGTTTTTCTGTGTTTTTATTTATTTTTTTTATTTTGCATTTTCCATGTTCATGTTTTGCTTTGGATTGTTCAGTAATTAACAATTACTTTAAGTTACTTCCCATATTATTCCCTTCAACCTGCACTAAGTTTTTTTTACTTGTTTACGTTACACTCACACGGTCTTTGACTTACAGTAACGTAACAAATTGGCGACCTTTACAGGATTTTTCCAAAGCATATTTCCCTTAAATGATCATTATTTTCATCAGTGTTCCAGTCTATTATTATATTTTCCATGTGCTCTCCCATGTGTATAATGTGATTTTTTTTTCTGTGACTATATAAAGCAGTGGTTTCCAACCTTTTCGAACTTTCGCCCCCCCCTGCATTAAATGACAAGTTCCCTGCGCCCCCCCCCCTCCACTCTGGTTTAAATAGTACTGCTATTTACTGTCATAGTCGGCACAAGTCAGAGATCAAAAATATATATAATACATAATTATGTATGTATGACTGAATGTATAGGCTTACCTTTACTAGTGTGATGGTTGCGCTTGCTTCTCTGAGCAGAGTTTCTCAAACCTTGGAGAATGTGATGAAATTGAGAGGCGAAATTCCTTTTCTATTACTAAGCGAGAACGGCATTTTGTTTTGAGAACAGTAACTGAACTAAATCCTGATTCACACAAGTATGATGTCGCAAAACGTAATAAAATGTCAATGGCCTTAGTTGACAAGGCAGGGTACTCATCTTTATCTTGCAACCAAAATTTCAGTGAACCGTCACATGACAAATCAATTAGTTGCTCCTGGTCAGCTGTAGACAGTGTGCTTGTAGAGTTATTACCAAATGGGTTCCTTATCCACTCGTAATCACTTGTGTCTATATTGTTGAAGTAAAATGAACACTTCCCCAGGAGAGTGTCTGAGTACTCAGGAAACAATTCATTTCCACCTTGTACGCTAGTATGGTGGAGAAAATCTTGCAAGTTGGAAACATCAAAACTGTTATTTTCTACATTCCTTTTCCATAACGCAATTTTCTTCATAAATGCACGTATTTTGTCACTGTGTGACAATATTCACGTGGGGCCCCTGCATAGACTGATTCAGGTGGTTAATTTTCTCAAAGATATCAACCATGTAAGCAAGTTTTTTTAATGAAATAATCATCTGTGAACAAGTCTCCATCTTTGTTTTTATTTTCACAAAGGAATGTAGCAATTTCATTTCTAAGTTCATACATTCTCTGGAGTACTTTGCCACGGGATAGCCAGCGTGAATCACAGTAGTACAGTAGAACAGTGTGTTCAGCACCAAAATCTGTCGTCATACTTTCTGGTTTTCGTATGCTTGCTACTTTCATCACATTTATTGGGGTGAGGTTCACTTTGTTTCTTTCCTTTTGCCTTTAATCAAATACTTTTCCATATTTGAAAACTTTAGTGAAATAAACAAACGCACACGCTCGAAACTATTCCTTAGCTTAGTAATTTTGCAATTAAGTTATTTACGAGGCACTTGTTACGTCCAGAACGGTCACAGAGCTACCGTCTTACTACCGCACCCTCACACTGACTACTGTGGCGGCGTGGCCACACGGCCGACTCCCAAAGCTGGAGTACTGACGTGTCCGAGACGTGAACCGAACAGGAACCATACGAACGATGCATTGTTTCTGGTAATCATTACAATATTTATATTTATAGTACGTTGCTCTCTATCTTTTATAGCTGTTTAATTCCCTAGTTACTTAGTAGCATTTGAAATAATTTATAATTGTACTTAGACAATAATATTTCATGGTTCATATCTGAAATGTTTTCTCAATACTTAACCAATTTTGTATTCCATCATGTTCCATCAATGTTGATACATAATCATCTACTTACTAATAAGTAATTTTTCTACTTTATGAAGTGCTTGCCCCTCCCTCCCTGGCAGCCCTTCGCGCCCCCTTAGGTGGGCGCGCCCCACAGGTTGAAACCACTGGATATAAAGTGTGATTTAAATTTACCTTGTGTCGAGTATCTATTGCTCCACTTGTGGTTAAATGGGCTTTGGTAATAACATGCTGGTATTATACTTAATAGTTCAGAAAAAGTGGTAAATCAGTTCGTGGGTCATCAATATCACTTATCATAATTTAGATATCTTTAGGCAGGGGGTGTCCTAAGTGATATTCTCGAAAGGGAGATCTGTCGAACCACCTTTCTAATTTTCTAGTTTATCTCTCATTCAGTGATTGTATTCGTAAGTTATTACTAAGTATAATTTTGGGAACTTTCCAAGCGTTGCCACAATTATCTCACTGCCTTATTTTCACTTAAGTAATTAACTTACCTTTATAAACTTCAAGCTTCTTTTTTGCTATCATTTTCCTTTTGCTCACCTTAATTTTTTAGCATGGCTTCAACTTCATTTAACATCCATGACTTTTTAATGCTACCTCCCTAGAACAACTTAAAGCTCATAATCTTAGGAAAGAAGATCGGAAAGCCATTGCTAAACATTTTGAAGTGCCAATTACCACCCAGATGACTAAGGAGGTACTTAAGAATGTGGTAATTGAGTACCTAGTAAATAGTAATGTCTTAGAGGAGGAAGCAATTGAACAGCTTACCCCGATGTCTGCCTCCAGAGTAGCCAAAGCTCGCAGTTCCCTCAGTGATAGCGACAATAATTCTAACAGCCAGCTAGAGTTAGAAAGGCTTAAGCTAGAATACAAGTTAAAGATGCAGGAGATGCAGTTACAAAGAGAAAAGGAGGAAAGGGAGATGCAGTTACAGAGAGAAAAGGAGGAAAGAGAATTTAAATTACAAAGTGAAAAGGAGATGCAGGAGATAAAGATGCAGGAGATGCAGTTACAGGCTCAGAGGAGAAAAGGAGGAAAGGGAATTTAAATTACAAATGCAAAGGGAAGAGAGGGAATTCAGGATTCAGGAGTTAAATGTAAATAATGATTCCAAGTTTAGGCAGGAAGAGTTAGACTTAAGAAAAAAATTGTCAGCTTTTAGTCCCTGCTGCTGCTGCTCCCTTAGTCCCCACTTTTGATGAATCAGATGTTGACGGGTCCTTTAAAGCTTTTGAAAGGGTAGCGAATCGTAATGAGTGGCCTGAAGATCAGTGGGTGTCCCTCCTTGTTCCCAAACTAGCGGGTAAAGCCTATAGAGTGTACAACAGCTTAGGTGATCAGGACAATTATGCTGAGATCAAAAGTAGTATTTTAGATTGCCTACTCTATAACTCCTGATGGGTACCGACCACAATTCAGGAACTACACAAAACCAGAATCGCATACTTTCGTGGAATTTGCCAGTGAGAAATTAAGACTACTTAA
This sequence comes from Callinectes sapidus, assembly GCA_020233015.1. Lineage (NCBI taxonomy): Eukaryota > Metazoa > Arthropoda > Malacostraca > Decapoda > Portunidae > Callinectes > Callinectes sapidus. The sequence goes on along the minus strand of CM035202.1, from coordinate 1,675,821 downwards.
GAAGTGACTCGAGGCAACGAAAAACCACTACTTTTTCTGAACTATTAAATTTAATTGTTATGGAGGAATGGAAGAATAAGTTGCCATTTAATATCCTGAGACATGTGGAGGAACGGGGGGAGTGTGAACTCATGCAGGCTGCCAAGGTGGCTGATGCCTTTACCTTGTTAATGGGATCTCTTGGTAGTCGGGGTCGTGGCTCACAGTACCCTGTTAGGTCTAATCCTGGGGAAGGTTTTGGAGGCGTGGGTGGTAGGCCTACCAGATTTTCTCCAAATATTAATTACTGTTCATACTGTAAGAAGCCTGGTCATACAATACAAAATTGCAGACATTCTAATTGTAAATCGTCTCAAAGTCAGAATCCATTTGTGCCTCCCAAATCCAACTTTGGACCTAAAAAGCCAGTGGCCACCGCTGATGTTCATGATTCTCCCCAGAAACTTTTCCAACCTTACATCTTCTTGGGAAAGTTTCCCTGACTGGTAGTGAAGGCAGGGCATATCCCATCCAAATTTTGCAAGATACTGGCGCCGCACAAACCATACTGAGTAAAGACGTAATTCCCAATATAACTTATACTGATAAGAAAGTAATCCTTTCAGATCTTTTATCTCATCCTTCCTACCCTTTGGCTAACATTCATCTCCAGTGTCCTCTTATCAAAGGAAAAGTCCAAGTAGCCATAAAATCTGAAGAATTACCAGTACCAGGTGTTCATAAATTATGTTATTAGGTATTGACCTAGCAGGAAATCTAGTAATACCATATTTAACAATTATCTCCCCTGGATGAAAGTCCAACTAAGACCTTATATTTAACCACTCCCATCTGTTTCCTTGTGCTTTCACCAGGTCTCAGAAAGACAAAAATAAATATTCTCTTGTTGCCCCAGCTACAGTTCTTCCTTCTGAAGGACTATATGATAATATAATTTCAAAAGATAACTTAATTCTGGCTCAACAACAGGACTCTTCACTAATCAAAATAAGACATGTAGCCAACGAGGATAAGGATTTAAATAAATCTCCTTATTTTTACTATCAGGATGGAGTTTTGATGAGAGTGTACAGGGCCCCCTGAGCTGGTACGACTCGATTCATGGGCGGAAACTCACCAAGTGGTCATCCCCTCCTCTATAAGATCAGCCATAATAGAATTAGCTCATAATGGGATATCAGGATTCCCAGGAATAAAGAAAACTTACAAAAAGGTCCTTCAACATTTTTTCTGGCCAGGTGTAAAACAGGATGTCTCCAAATTTGTAAAAAAACATGTCATGTATGTCAGCTAGTAGGAAAACCAAATGACCATATTGTCCCAGCTCCTCTTAAACCCGGAAATTCCGGTAGTCACTGAACCTTTTGAAAAAAATTGTAATTCATTGTGTGGGTCCTTTACCTAAAACCAAAAAGGGCAATCAGTATTTGCTCACCATCATGGACACCACTACCAGATATCCTGAAGCTTACCCCCTTAAGAATATCTCTTCATAAAATGTAATAAAATGGCTCCTCCACCTGTTTACTTCTGTAGGCATTACCAAGGTTATTCAATCGGATAAAGGCAGCAATTTTACCTGCCATTTTTTCAAATCGATGTTGAGGAGTTAAATATCGAACACGTGACCTCATCGGCTTACCATCCACAATCCCAAGGCTGTCTGGAGAGATTCCATCAGACTTTCAAAACCATGCTTAAGAAATATTATTGGCATACCCCTGACCGCCGTAAGGATACTCAATTAGTGCATATAAATCGTACGAAATCTTATCTCTCCAGAGAACTAGAGGAAGACTCCACAACCAGTGTGCTACCTGTTGCTCATGTAAATGTCAAAGGAAAGGAGTCGGTAACTGATGCGCCCCACGATAAATCTGATGCGGAATTTGACATCTATTCGCTTCCAGGGAGACCAACCAATAGCCATATTTTGTCAACTCTGGATGAGTATTTTTCTCATATTTATCTCCCTCAAAGAAATGATTGAAAACAACTTCTAAATAACTTCTGTAATGTAAGTTCTGATCGTCCTGGTCTTGCCATGTTATTCAACATGACTTAAAATTAATTTCAATAGAAATTCAACCAATCAGACAACCTACTTACCGTGCATCTCATTTAAAGAAAAACCTAATGAAATAGGAGGTTGAATTCCTCCTTAACAGCTTAGCTGAACCAAGCATATCACCATGGGCTTCTCCTTGTCTGTTAATTCCTAAGCCTGATGGTAGTAGTCGTTTATGCACTGACTATAGAAAACTAAATAAAGTAACCGTTCCTGACTCCTATCCTCTGCCTCTTATTGACGATTTATTAGATAGTATAGGACAGTCCCCTTATGTAACCACTATCGACCTCCTCAAAGGATACTACCAAATTCCTCTATCGGAACAAGATAAATCCTTCTCAGCCTTCATCACCCCCTTTGGATTATACCAGTATACAGTGATGCCCTTTGGACTCTCTAACGCTCCTGCCACCTTCCAGAGAGCCATCAACTACATAATTCAAAACCTGGAAGGAACATTGGGATATCTGAATGACTTGGTTCACCATTGACTCGGACATCACAGAGTTGAGAGGAACATCTGGTGCGTCTGCGAACCCTAATGACACGACTACAGGAGGCTGGGCTCACCATCAACCTGGCCAAATCCAGCTTTGGCAAGTCTTCTGTAGGCTATCTGGGATATGTGGTCGGGAATGGCACCGTAAGACCTAAGGAGGCCAACGTGGAGGCCATACTAATCTTCCCCACTCCGACCACAAGGACGTCTGGCGGGACTGTGTGGAGGAAACCAGCTGAGTTTGGCGGACGGGTGGCCTGGGAGGTTTACCTGGCTCAGTTTGAGCTCCTTGGTGACGCTCAGGGTTGGGATAACGCTGAGCAGGCTCTACAGCTTGTTTCCTGCCCCAGCACAGTGCACGGTACACACGAGCGTGGTGGAGGCACTGCAGAGGAAGTTTGGCAAACACCACCAGGCAGAAGTGTACTGGGCCAGCCTGAAAAGCAGGACGAGGAACCGGGGCGAACCTCTCTCTCAGTTTGCCCTGCAGTTGGAGACGCTGGTCAGGCGGGCGTACCCAACGGCACCGGAGGACATGGTGGCCGTGTTGGCTCGCGACCACTTTGTGGATGCCCTGCAGCAACGGCAGCTGCAGATCTACATAAGGCAGGCGCATCCATGTGACCTCCAGGAGGTGCTGGCGAGGGCCTTGGAGTTTGAGGCCTTCCTTTGCACCACAGGCGGCGCCCTGGGACCATCTGAACTACGTTACTCAGAAGATGTCACTGCCTTACCCTGTCACTTCCAGGCAAGAAGGGTCAGGCGCGAGACAATGCTCGCGGGAGGAAAAAGAGCCCTGAGGAGTTCAGAGGGGACTGCTGGGGGTGCGGCCAGCGTGGGCATCAGAAGAGCCAGTGTAGCAGCAAGCGAAGGATCCGTTCGCTGGAGGAGCCACATCGAATGGTTTTCAAGCCCTGCTGCTGGAGCTCTAACCATGTTACTAGTGAGTGCCAGCGGCCTAAGGATATCGTGCAGGCGGGAAACTTGGCCAGGCTTGGCAACGGGGCTGCACCCCAGCCGGAGGTCCTGGGGTCCCACAGGGAATAAGATGCTGCCTGACTGCGGCGCCCTCGGCTGTGTGAGTGTTTGGCACAGTGAATGGGCGCCCTGCCAGGCTGGTGGTGGACACAGGCTCGGAGTGGACTTTCGTCAGGGAGGACATGGTGGATGTATGTGGCGTGTCTGAAGCCACGCAGCTGTTGTGTGGTGTCACCGGCGAATGTACTACCATGAGGGGGCCTGTGTCTGTCAACATGGGCGTGGGAGATGTGATGAAGTGCCTGCCAGTCTTCATAGCTGACCTTGAGGACCCATGCTTGTTGGGACTGGACTACCTCACGCGGGTTGGAGCGTGGGTGGATCTCCTTGGGGGAAGGATGAGGGTACGGAACCAAGAGGTGCCTTTGATCCACGGAGGCGACGCTCAGGGTGTGAGAGGTGATAAGTTCGGGCATGTAAGTTGTGAGGCAGCAGAAGAGGCAAGGTGTATGCGGGTGAGAAGTGAACATCATGCGTCCACGCCTGACCATTCCACGCGTGTTACCTCCACCACCGTGGCGCCGCGTGAAGGGCCACGCCTTGGGGTTGTTGAGGAGAGGGGGATGGCGGAGGAGGCTCTCTGCCACATTATCAAATGACAACCGATCTCTCCCTTCGTGTGTCCTTAGGGGAAGTCTCGTCCTTCCGTGGTATTAATAAGCCTTTTGCCTATGATTCTCGTGGGAGTGACCTTTCTTTTAGCAGTTGGTAATCGTGAAAATCACACAGACATTCAAAACTAGAGAACTAAAACTTATTCGTCGTATTTTCGTATTGATAAGTATTCATTGCTTAAAATAAAGATCAATGATGTGTGAAATCGTGATGTACAGTAGGTTTAACAGAAAATGCTATGGTATCGATTCAGTTGGTAGCCTGTGGCCTGTAGCCGCGCGAAAATCGAGTCCGCTGCCAGGACCCAGGTATAGTGGTTCAATTTTGTTTCAGGCTCCCTAAAAGATAGATATTCAACACTGCTCACGTAGATATTCGTCCATGAATGGGGTCGAGCGCGACCTATTAGTAGAATTGGTTGCTGCCCAACCATTTCATAATTTGGTGTGATTTACATACAAAGAAGAAAAATTTATTCCTATCCTTCATTTCGGAAAAACTACGCATATTATTTCATATCTGGATGCATTTCATAGTACTATATCTAACATATTACAAAAAACGGATTGTACAAAAGTATGTCAATGCTTAGGTGGGTAGTATTTAACGTGATAAGAAGTGAGGAGCACGTGATGCGAAGTGAGGAGTATTTTTGAGACGGATGGTGAATAATACAGGAACAGTGTAGTCTTTTAAAAGAAGGAAAACACATAAGGAAAGTGATTTCTTGAAAGGTCTGGAGTCTTGTATGGTATCCTTATACTTATTTCTGTCCTTCTGTACACCCTCCATTGTATTGAGATGGTAAAACGTATAAAATAAACGAAAGTATTGCCACCAAGCTCCTCTCGCGCTCATCGAAGGGGACAAATTTGATCTAAAATACACGAAGAGAGAAATTTCGGGATGAAGAGAGAAGAGAGCGTTTGATAATACGGCTGTATCCATATACTTATTTCTGTCCTTCTGTACACCCTCCATTGTATTGAGATGGTAAAACGTATAAAATAAAGGAACGGAATTGACAAAGAGGCGGAGGTAGCCACTTCTTCTATCAAACCTCTTCAGTATTGCCACCAAGCTCCTCTCGCGCTCATCGAAGGGGACAAATTTGACCTAAAATACATGAAGAGAGAAATTTCGGGATGAAGAGAGAAGAGAGCGTTTGATAATACGGCTGTCTACCTCCCCATCTAAAGGACTTGGCGAGCAGGAGCGCAACCAACTTGTCAGAGGAGCAGGCCAGGAAGATGCATCAGATCCTAGTCCAGTATGCAAACATCTTCAGTAAGGGAGACATGGACCTGGGCTGCACTTCCTTGATAAAGCACTCTATATTCACCAGGGACCACCCTTCCATCAAGCAGCCTCCGCGGCGGGTGGCTGGGGCTAAGAGCGAGGAGATGCAGCGTGCAGTGCAAGAGATGGACGCTGCAAGGCTGATTGAGAAGTCTGACAGTTCTTGGTGCTCCCCAGTGATACTGGTGAACAAGAAAGACGGCTCGAGGAGGTTCTGTGTGAACTATCGTGCCCTCAACACCGTGACAGTAGTGGATGCGTATCCCCTGCCAAGGATAGATGACACATTGGACGCGCTATCAGGAGTCCAGTGGTTTTCAACGCTGGACCTGAAGTCTGGGTACCGCCAGGTGGAAGTGGAGGAGGAAGGCAGGAAGAAGACTGCTTTCTTCTTTGGCCAGGGGCTGTGGCATTTTAGGGTAATGTCCTTTGGGTTGTGCAACGCCCCGAGCTGCTTTGAGCGCTTGATGGAGCGGGTGATCGAGGGGCTGCAGTGGAAAGCTGCCCTGGTGTTCGGAAGTACCTTTGAGGAAGAGCTGAGCCGGCTGGAGGAGGTGCTTCGTCGCTTGAGAGCGGCCAACCTTAAACTGAGCCCTAAAAAGTGTACTCTCTTCCAGCATGAGGTTCCGTTCCTGGGTCACGTGGTGGGACGGAAGGGCATTTACACGGATCCTCTGAACGTGACAGCGGTGGCAGGCTGGCGGATGCCCACTGACGTAACCGGAGTGAGGAGTTTCCTCGGTCTGTGCTCTTACTATAGGCGGTTCGTGCCTGGTTTTGCCATCATAGCAACCCATTTGCACCAGCTTACCAGGAAGGGGGCACGCTTCCTGTGGGATGAAGCCTGCCAGAAGGCTTTCGAGGCACTGAAACAGGCTTTGGCAAACGCTCCAGTGCTGTCTTACCCTGACCCGAATCTTCCTTACCTACCGGATACCAACGCCAGTGCAGATGGCGTGGGTGCTGTACTGTTGCAGGTTAAGGAAGGGAAGGAGTGGGTGGTGGCATACTTCAGCACCAAGTTCAACAAGCCCGAGAGGAATTACTGTGTGACCCGTAAGGAATTGGCTGCAGTGATGAAGAGCCTGGGCCACTTCCACCACTTCCTGTACAGGGTCAAGTTTGACACCATTGTATTCAACAGACACGATCAAATACTATTACCCATTAGTAGAAACAACTCTGACCATAGGTGCAGTAGTTATGAATATGTATCAGTTGCTCATCTAAAAATACATGGTCTCTCTCTCTCTCTCTCTCTCTCTCTCTCTCTCTCTCTCTCTCTCTCTCTCTCTCTCTCTCTCTCTCTCTCTCTCTCTCTCTCTCTTTCTCCATTTGTCTATCTATATTTATCTACCTACCTATCTATCTATCTATCTATCTCTCACACCTCCCTCTCAGGGGAGATCATAATTACAGTGCGGAATTTCTGCCGGTTCCTTCGTCACCTGGGAAACGTGACCCTTTTTGTCCGACTCAACCCAACTCACTTCTATCAAGACATCTGATTAGTAACCCTCTCCTTTTGTCACGCCCCAAATTCATTTAAAAGCTTTGTTCCCCACGCACACGCATTCACTCAACTCACTCGACATTCGACTCACTCCTCTTACGGACTGGTAGCCAAAGCAGCAACACCTCAGTAAACATCTGCTCGCCGCTGAACCGCTCTGTTTACCCCCTGCTCGTCGATACACACCGGCCTGTTCGGATTCACCGGCTGGAGGGCTGTGTTTACCTACCCGTTACAGTGTGCACTGCGCAAGCGAGGAGCTGCGTGACTACAGCTGGATCCTGGCAAACACTGAAGCCACAGACCTGCACCTGTGTAACGGGGCTCTCCCGCTTGGTAAAGAGCCCGCCTTCCCTTCGGTCTTATTGTCCCCCAGTGTGGTGAAGATGAACCCCACGGCTTGCCAAGGAGGCCCCTTAGAAGGGCTGTCTTAAGCCCACTGGAAGGGTCGGCCAAACACTTGATCGGGGTTAGGCGCAGATCGAGGTAATTTTAACGATTTTTAGAAATTGGATCATCAAATCGCTCTGCATAGATAGACACCTTCTTGAAACTTTCTTAGCTGTGTCGCATGTCGGGTTTCGGCCCCCCTCTAGGATTCCACTACATGATATACCATGGCAAGAATTAAAATAAAGAGTAAAGGATCTCCAGACAAAAATAAGAAAAAGAAACTACTAGAAATTCTCTGCAGTAATGAAATCCATATCACCAGAATCTTCACAGCCAATGATGGTTTCACCCATTAACCCTCAATGAAGATTATGCAGATAAGATTTTCCTCAGATGTCAAAAGCAGACTTGAAAAAGAGGGATTCACCCCAATCATGCCAGCAGAACTTCGTGTAAAAAAAAAGTGTCATCCTAACAAGAGTCGACGAAATAATATATGAGTGGGGAGCGAACTTGCAGAAGTGAGGAACAAAAACACCTGGATTGGCGAAGAATTACTATCAATTTACAAGGTTCCCAACTCAAACACCTTAAAGCTTACCTTCACTCAGACACAACTCGCGAAAAAAGATGCACCGAGGCAGGCCTGCGAGCATTTGAGATAAGTATTCCATCCCATGACATCAGGCAGGAGACCTCCATCCCAATCAAATGTTGCATGAGATGCTACAAACTCGAAGACCATAACACAGGAAATTGCCCCAAAGGAATTCGCTACAAGATATGTTCCGAGTGTCGCAAGGAAGGTCACCTATGGTACGAATGTAAAGAAAAAAATAAAAACCTGCATCAATTGCCACGAGGAACATTCCACCCTAGCCATGAAATGTCCAAAAAGAAAGCTGATTATGAAGGAGAAAAGAAAAGAGGAGATAGAAAAACAGAAAATGAGCTTCTCAGACATTTCTAAAATGCAAACTAACATTCAGCCACACTCCAAACCTCAATACTATTCAGCCCCTCAAATCACAAGCGACGAAACTCTGAAAATTAACATATGTGTGGCACACACCCACTACAAAAAAATCGAGAACCCTGGAACATACGCCAATGAACTTAACAGAATATTCAGATATAACAACCTCCCAAACATCATCATCCCTGAGAATCCAGACAGCAGTAAAGTCTTGCAAATACAAACACAAGAGAAACAAATCGAGGCACAAAAATCAGACACATTACCACGAACCAAGAGTTCATTAAATACCCAGAAGAGCCACACTGACCTAAATGATGCAGAACTAGGAAAAGATGCAAAAGAGAAAGATGAAATAGATGCTCAAAACATAGGTTTACAATTATTTACCACAATAGAGAAAGGATGGCCCAGGACAAACTTCACAGCCAAAGACTTAGTAAACGACCTGCAAGATAATAAAAGAAAAAATCACTTATGAACATAACCTACTAGATGATGAAGAACTATTCAACATGTTTCTAACAAAGAAAATTTTACTAAAAGGATGTTGGAACAAAATAGAAAAAAGATAAATTCAGTAAACTAAGATCTGGACTGGTGAAAGATAGATCACCCTTAGAAAGGAGAGACCCAAGAGCACGAAATCATAACCCTTGAGAACCCAAACAGCAGTAAAGTCTTGCAAATACAAATACAAGAAAAACAAATCGAAGCACAAAAAACAGACACATTGCCACGAACCAAGAGTTCATTAAATACCCAGAAGAGCCACACTGACCAAAATTATGCAGAACTAGGAAAAGATGTAGAAGAGAAAGATGTAATAGAAGCTGAAAACATAGAATTAAATTATTTACCACAATAGAGAAAGGATGGCCCAGGACAAATTTCACAGCCAAAGCCTTAGTAAACGACCTGCAAGATAATAAAATAAAAATTCACTTATCAACATAACCAACTACATGATGAACTATTCAACATGATTCTAACAAATAAAATTTTACTTAAAGGATATTGGAATTCAGGAAACTAAGATCTGGACTGGTGAAAGATAGATCACCCTTAGAAAGGAGAGACCCAAGAGCACGAAGAACCACACAGTACGAATAGCTCCTTTAAAATAATACAACACAATGTACTAAATTGGAAATCAAACAAAAACTCCTTGATAGATAACTATTTAAAAATCAATCGAAGATTGAGGCTATGCAAGACAATTTTGCCAACCAGAGCACATCCTGACATTTAATTGCCATGGGGTTTGCTTTCTCAGTAAAGAAAACACATAGCTGCTCTCTCAATGTAAACGTTCGATTAACAAACAACGTTACCACAAGACAGCCAACGTACTTCAGTATGAAGGAGTAGTTTGGTGAAATTAGCTTCTATATCCTTACGCAACTCAGTAAACATTCTATGTTCTTTTGCAAGTGCACGGATATGATTAACCATTTTGACATCATCATCAAGTAGAAGCTCAAATTCACTTTTCTCCTTAGCATTTCTAGTTTCATTCAGTCGCTTTGCCACTAACGCTTCCCTGTGAATCACGCAGTGAATTGCTGCACAATTTGGTGAGACTGTTAGGATTTTCTTTACAACGCCATTGATTGCACCTACCATAGTTTTTGCAAAGTCAGTATTAGCAGACTTGATTTTTGACCGGTTAATGCCATCTTCAACAATGAAATCATAAAGTTTCTGAAAAATGCTGTGTGCTGTTGTTTCTATGCCTAGTTGGAGGTAGCACAAATAATGTTCAACAATATTTTTCTTCTCTACGTCTGAAAACTGACAGTAAACAATCAACTCTACTTCCCTCCTATGTCTGTGGTTTCATCCACTTGAATGCCAAACGAAGAGACTAGACGCAATTTTGGAACAGCTGTTCCTTCAGGTCATCAGCTAATATCACAGACCGACGACTTATTACAGTATCGGACAACGGAATCTGCTTAATTTCTTCACTGCTTCTTTCCCTTCATGCAAGAAAAAGGTCAGCTCCTACTTCAAGACACGGCAGTACAACATTCAGTGAATGGCTTTTTTTTTTTTTTTTTTTTTTTTTTGAAGAACGATGTGTGTCATCTTAAGAGGAGTAAGAGTTTTTTTTTTTTTTTTTGAAGAACGATGTGTGTCATCTTAAGAGGAGTAAGAGTAAGTGATTTCATGTCAGAGGGCTTGACTTGACTTTTAAAAGTTGACTGTTGCTTCAAGTATGCTTCAAAAATTGCTTCAAAAATTGCTTTGATTTGTTTTGGTGTTCAGGGTGCTTCATCTTTTAATGCCGTGCAAGTTTTGAAGGAACAACCTTTTCATTACTGTACGTGGCATTACAAAATAGACACTTGGGTGGGGGAAAGGATTTTGAAGCTTCATGTACTGGCCGGAAGAATCCATATACAATGTGCTCATCATTCCATCGTTTTCGTCGCTTTTTGTGTGATGAAGGTGCTTCTTATTCCTCTGTTAAGTCATGTGGCGCAGCTCCATCTTGATTTGAAACATCATCTTCTCTTGTTGCACCAACTGCTGCACCAACTGCATCATGTTTTGCAGGCTCAGGATTACGAGTACTTTTTGAAGTACTCGTAGATTGGCATGGCCTGCAGAAGTTGAGCAATAATGTTGAAATCTGGAAAGTAAATAAGATCTATTAGCTTTTCTGTTATAATAAAACCATTATGTATGGCTGCAGTGTATTTGGCACCTGACTTCGTAGCACAAGCAAAATCCACAGCAACTTAAAAACGAGGGGGCAATAATTAGATTACAAATATACTTGAAATAATGAACCAGATTTCAACGTACCTGAGGTTCAGGGTAGTAAGGAGCCGAAGGCGTCAGAGCAGTGCTGCCAGATGCAATGGCTCATATTTCCCCAAATCTGAGTGCCAAAATTCCCTATTTTGGACAAAATTTCACCATTTCAAAAAGTTTTGCTTTAATTGAGTTTTTATTTGAGTTATAGCTAAGAAAATATCAATTTCTTTCTACTTTAAACTAAAATGTTGATTTGATTAGTTAAACTTAAGCCTGTATCATTTGCATGAATCACGATGAATAATACATATCAGAGGTCATACGTTGAAAAAGGGCGCTACTTACAGGGAAACTAAACCAAAAATCCTCTTTCAAGTATCGCCTTGAATGGAGCAATCCAACCAATGTTTTAGTGGATGATCATAACTTTAAACTAAAATGGTGCATTGATAGTTAAACTTGATCCTGTATCATATACATGATTCACTCTGAATCATACATATCAGAGATCATACGTTGAAGAAGGGTGGTACTTACAGGGAAACTAAAACGAAAATCCTCTTTCAAGTATCGCCTAGAATGGAGCAATCCAACCAATGTTTTAGTGAAAAGTGCATTTCTCTGCTTGGTCTTCATGTTGTTAACTACTGAAAATATTCTCTCAGCAGCTGCACTTGAATGTGGAAGGCAAAATACAAAAGAAACGAAGTAAGACAACTGAGGGAACATTTGTGATCCATCTCCTTTTTTCATCTCCGCAATGGTTTGCCAGTCTTTATGGGTCAATACTTTCAGCTACTTCAAGATCTGTATTCCTAAGTAGTCTCCATTCATTATCTATCTCGTTCAACTTATTTTCTTCAATGATTCCTGGAAGTTGACTAGTGGGGCAATGGATGGTTAACTTTTTTTCAGCACTACTTTGGATTCAATGAGCCTCAGGTGTTCAAACACTGCATTTCGGAAGGGAAACCTTTTAAAAATTTGAATGACTCACTCAACCAGAAAGTTTAAACAATGTTTTTGAAACTCCTCTAGATTTGGGAGAGACAAGCCATGAGTGTTTTGTGCAATAGCTGTTGTTACTTTACCTCCCAAGTAAATCTCATTTAGAGGTAGAAAGTGTGAGGGGTTTCTGTACTGAATATTTTGAACTGTAGTGTTCCGTAGATGATCCCTTCTTATGTAACAATCCATAATGGTCATACACACAAAAGACACTGAGTCATACATCAAGTGAGTCTTTGGGCTCTCAGACTGTATCATCTTTTTTAGGTCAGTAAAAAAAGGCAAAATGAATTTTAGAAACTGAAGATACAACTTATTTGTAGAGTCTTTCAAGTAATGCAAGATCTTTTCTGCTGCCATAATTCTCTCTGAGAATGCAACATCAGTGAAATAAAGTATTAATGCATCATACTGTTCTAGAATCCGACACACTATAGCCTGAAGGGACAGCCAGCTGTACAACTGTACAACTGAAAAAAAAATGTTAGGTTGATTATACTGGAGCTCTTTCGTAAGTGAATAATTTGTCACAAGGAATATTTCTGCCATATAACACTGATTTACGACACAGTTCGTTGGTACTCTCTCTTCTAATCCATAGGACAATATGTATCGTAACTATATCGCAAATATCATACTATTATAAAGAAATAAACATACCACTGTAAGGAGTTGAAGTCGGTGTGTCGTGTGGCCCGTGGTGTAGGTGGCAGTGAGTGACTCACAGCTGTCAGCCTGTCGCTACTTACTGACGTCTCGTGAACGCGAACTGGACGCGTCCACTCGCTTCCACTCCGCTATACTTGTCCGTTTCCTACTAATGGCTTCCTCTTCATCTTAAAATTATTAAATTTCCATAGATACATCCGTTAAAGTTATTATGTATCATATTATTTATTTTGATGTGAAAAATACCAAATTAAGAGAAAATGCTGCTCCACAATGAAAAATCCCCATTTTTTTTTCTAGTAAATCCGAGGTCGCATATGAAAATTCCTCCAAAATGGGCCTGAATTCCCCATTTCCCCATCAACATCATGATTTCCCCAAAACTAGGGAAAATTCCACCAATCTGGCAGCACTGCGGCAGAGTAGTGACTGGTGAGTAGGGTTGCCACTTCAAAATTGTCAAATTTCCATAGATGGGCTTAATTTCTCCCACAGATTTCCCACGTCATGAAAACAATTCCAACAAAAAATCCCACAAATTTAATTAAGGATAAAGAAAGTTTAACGTGTTACTTTATATATTATTTATGCAGCAAATATCAATAATATCTGTACATGTACATTACTTTCATTACATATTTATCTCACTATTCATATAACCTAATCTACCAGCCATTTATCTCATTCATGTATCGAGTCAGTTTGTCACACAACCCCTCTCCCCCCCTCACCGACCCCGGGCCTCCCAACATCCCATTCATCCCTCACCACGTCTCTCTCTCTCTCTCTCTCTCTCTCTCTCTCTCTCTCTCTCTCTCTCTCTCTCTCTCTCTCTCTCTCTCTCTCCATAATAATTATGTTATGCATTATTCAACATTTTTGTCAAATTCCCATGAATTTACACAACACTCCACGAAATTCCCACAAAATTTTAGTTCCCACGACACCTCCCACGTAGCTCTGTTTCTCCTACAGTTTTGTGGGAAAATCCCACAAAGTGGCAACCCTGCTGGTGAGTACCAGTGAGTGAAAGCGAGGGGTGAACGGTGATACCTGTTCGGTACACGTATGGAGAGACATGATCGATAGAAAACGAGCAAGGGCGACTGTTTTGTTATGACATTATCATTTTACCAATGTTTTTGAGTTCCTTACTAAATAGTACCAGAATTTTGGTATTTTATTGAAAATTGTGCCAAATATACTATGCAGGGTGAGGTGAGGATCTTGTCCACCTAGTAGTCCACCCCTAGACAGCTGTCCACCCCTCACTTAATCTCGTCCACTATATGGTGGATTGTCCCCCCCAGGTTGAATAGCACTAGCCGTTATAGCAAGTTATAGTTTGTTTCGTCATATTTTTTGTCCATCATATCCGATATCCGGTATATTGAGGTCTGTTATATCGAGGGTTTACAGTATATTGTGTTGATTGATATAAAATTATAATTATTTCTTCAGTTTAGAAAATCCATGTTATTGTATCTGTTTATTTTCTTGAATAATTGTGAAGGAAAATACTTTTATTACAGATCTGCCTACTGAAGAATTCCCTCCAAGCACCACCATGGCCACCATTCCTCCGGTTGACTATTTGCGTTTCAAAGTCATGTGCATCCTTGAAGGCCCAGGAGAAACTGTACTCAAATTCGTCTTAAAATCTGGCACTGACTCCACTTTTTCTGGCCCTCTCTACAACTACCTGAACAACCTCCCTCAAACATCCACGGCAAATTTCTGTAAACTGAATAATCAACAGAGAAAGAAAGCATTTAATAAAGATGAAATATACAAAATCAGGAACGACATCTCGTGGGATACGTTTGACATCACTCTGTTATACAAAGCTATTCAACATGCTTGCGAAAACGTTGCAGAGCTTAATGATAGTATAGCTTGGAAGGATCATCGTAGGTTAGAAGGTATTCTAACAGAGATAAAACATAAAAGAAATATAGTTGTGCATGAGAGGCGACCGTTGAAAAAGCTTGAGTTTCAGAAAATAGTCAACGAACTGAAGGACCTCTTCGTGAAGGCATTGGATGCAGCACAGGCGCTGTACAATATTTCTGATCATAAGATTAAGATAGAAAAGGACACTTTAAGTAAAATGATCCAAGATATCTCGAAATGCTTGACTATAGAAGATGTTTTAAGATTAGACACTATCAGACAGTTACCGGTTTTCAAAAAAATGTTTGTGACTCGTCTGCGTGATATCTATGAGAGAACGCAAATTTTTGACCCACTGTGTTTCCTCAGCGGCACCCCTGAGACACGCTTAAAAGTTCAGGATATATTCACCAATATCCTAATAAAAAAATATCCTGATGACCTTAAACTTGACTACTTAGATGTCATAAAGTTCACACAATCATTGGGACAACCAACATCTTTCCAGAATACGCAGCTTCCGCACCCATTCCAGACCACACAATCACCACCTTCTCAGTCCACACAGTCTCCACTACATTTCCAAACCACACAATCATCTCCACCTTCACAGACCAAACTGTCTCTACCCCCACCTCCTCTTACCAAACAGTTTCCACCATCTTCTCACTCAACACAATCACTACCACTTTTCCAGACCAAACAGTCACCTCCATCTTCCCAGCTCACACAGAGTCCGCCACCACTTCCCCAGACCACACAATCACCAACATCTTCCCTGACCACACAGTCACCACCACCACTATCTTCTCAGGCTACACAGTCACCACCACCAACTTCCCACACCACTCAGTCACCATCACCTTCCCAGACTATGCATACAAAACTATCGTCTCAGACTACAAAGTCACCACAACTCAATCATTCAGTTGATCCACAACTTTTAATGATAAAGGGTTTGGCAGGCTGTGGTAAGACAACCCTGCTCACTTTTATCCTATCCGAATGGCTCAAGGATGAATATGATCGCCGTATCAAACACCTACAAGAATATGATTTTGTCTTACATATTCTGTGCCGCGACAGCAACTGTACATCACTTGAGGAATTCCTCGAACAGGTCCTACCACAAGTTGTTGCGTTCAGGCCGAACACACAGACTTTCCTTAATCAGTGTAAAATTTTGTTCCTAATAGATGGTATTGATGAACGTAACAATTCGTCAGACCAGCTTGTTAAAGACATCCTGTACAGGCGTAAACTTGTGCCAGAGTCTACATTAATTTGCACCTCCCGCCCAGAGGCAGTTTTAGATTTTCTTCATTCAGTTCCTCAAGAATACAGAAAAATGGAGGGAGTAATGGAAGGTATTTCTCTTAGTGATAGAACAAAATTTGTTTTGAAATATTATGACTGTTTTGGTGGTAACGGATCATCGAATCGTAACATGATTAGGGAGGTTATGAGAAACATAGAATGGCGCGATCACTTTAAACTACCTCTTAATCTTCTCTTTTTGGCTACACTTTTTCATGAAAAGTCAAACTGCGTTAGGGTAAACATATCTCAGACAAGTTTGTACGTAACAATGCACAACTGGAGTGTGGAAAAGCTGCATTACCGACTTGCACAACATCGAGATGTCAGAAGTCGATTATCTCGAGAGGAGGGCCTCAAAAAGGTTTTGGACGTAATCTATGAGGTGGCTCTGTTGGGCTTACTGGAAAATAGGCTGTTTCTTTCACCCCAGGAATTGAGACAATTACAAGAGTCCTGTAATGTTGGAAATCTGCCTTGGGAGGAGGTGATGGGGGCTTTCTTTTCCTTGAGACAAACGATATCAGTTAACAAAATAGTCAGCCAAATGTATCATGTACCCCATAAAGGTCTTCAAGATTTTTTGGGTGCAAAATACATAACGAATCATCTTAATAAGCCTCCTGCTTCAAGAATGAAAACCATCAAGCACAGGTACAAACACATCGTGGGCTGTCTTCAGGGATACACGTCAAAAGACATCCGATCACTGCTTAAGAACCCATCACAGACACAACTTAGGAGCTTCAGGAACCTCCTTCTGCATATCGCCGGTCTTCTAAGCCAGCCAGATGTGATATCTCGCCCTCAGCACTTATCGGTAAAGTAAAGCAACCCTCTTACTTCAGTAATAACATATAATAATAATAATAATAATAATAATAATATATATATATATATATATATATAT
>CM035202.1:1642712-1655212 GCA_020233015.1 Callinectes sapidus | reverse complement strand
GTAACCTAAACACGAACACTAAGTTAATAAAACAAAACTAAGTAATCGTACTTCGAGGTGTGTGTGTGTGTGTGTGTGTGTGTGTGTGTGTGTGTGTGTGTGTGTGTGTGTGTGTTAAGATGTATGAATTTTAGAACATAAGGATTTGTGTGACAACCGTAGATTTTTAATCAACCTTATAGGGTGCGATTCCTATTAAACCGTATTATTACTATTATTATTATTATTATTATTATTATTATTAATATATATATATAATATATATATATATATATATATATATATAGTACATTCTATAGCAATGGTTCCCAGACTGGGGGTTATGGCCCCCTGGGAGGCCATATAGAAGTCACCGCCAGACTGCCTTGCTGATCGGACGTAACACCTCGCTGCTGCAGCCAGACGCTACACCTGAGTTCCGGGGGACGGCGGCTAAGTGTTGCCATATTTATTTACATTTCTTTACGTCTTTCCCTTGCAGAGCTTTCTCTTCCTACGACTATATATTTTTGCTAGCTACACAAATTACACCGCACACACACAAACAAAAGTGATAACTTTTCCACAAGTTGAACTGTGGCAGGCCTTGAGCATTTGTGCGTACTGTATGGTTACTCAGGTTGCTAGCATCCGTGTAAATTTAGCATCTGTGTAAATTAAGTATCTGTGTGTTTGTTTTCATTGTGGGGGGTGGGTTTTATGTGTACTTGAGTGGTTTAAAGAAAGATAACTCAAGGAAATGGAGAGTATCGTCATCTCCATGGGAGAGGAGGATGCAGGCATGGCTCGTGGAGTCATATGCGAGGGCTGTGGTATGGAGAGGCATCGGACAGCTAGGGAATGTAGGCTTTGCGAGGCATTAACTAGGAACGCAGCCCTAGAAGAGGAGATTTAGGAGCTTAGGGGCTTGTGGAGTGAGGCAAGGCAGGAACTAGGAGTGTTGAGGCAGCAGGTGTTGAAGATCAGGGGAAAAGGGAGCGTCAGGTCACGGAACAGGTCAGAGGCAGGCGAGGGTACTGTAGGGCGGGGGAAGGGTAGGTGGAGGATAGAAGCTGGGGGAGGGAAGGGGAAGGTAAGGCCTCCAGTGAGTGAAGTAGTAAATAGAAACAGGTTTACCGTGCTAGCCACACAGGAAAGGGAGGAGGATGAGGTAGTGATCGAGGTAGGGGGAGAGGAGGGGGACAGGACACCCAAGGCAAAGGTAGTGAAGAAGGACAAGGGGGGCGAGGAGGTGAAGGAGAGGAAAAGGCTGGGTAGGTCACAGGAAGTGTTGATGGTGGGAGACTCTAGGATTAGGTACCTAGATAGCACCATCTGTGACAAGGATAGGGAGAGGAGGATGACGTGCAGTCTCCCTGGGGCTGAAGTGAGAGATGTGGTAGAGAGATAAGGGAGGATAGTTAAGAGACTGGGAAGGAGGCTGTAGTGGTTGTACACGTCGGAGTGAATGATGTACGAAGGGTGAGGCCTAAGGAGTTGCTACTGAGGTATAGGGAACTGGTAGACATTTGTCGACGATTAGAGAGAGGTGAAAGCAGACAGCAACCAATGGTGGAATATGGTGTGGGTTCATCAACTATTTATGACATTAAATCCCAAACGAAAAAGTTGCGTGATTACATGAAAGCCACCGACACCCCAAAGGCAGCGGAAAATCGTCACACACTGAGTGTGAGGTGGCAGCGCGGGTGGCGACGCGCGGCACGGCGATCAGCTGATCTTTGTTATAAGATGCGTGAGTGTAGGGTGGTCACGGTGGTGATTGTGGACATAATTTCACTTCTATTCAAGTATCCGGCATGTCGGCGGTCCCGTTGATGCCGGATAAGAGGGATTTTACTGTAGAACAGATTTTTAGGAGGCAAGAGGCTGATAAATTAAATGACATATGCATAGGTAGGGAAATGGTTAGAAAAGAGATAGATAAACTTAAGAAGACTAAATCGCCAGATGATATTTTCCCGAGAATTCTGAAGGAGTGTAGGGAACAACTAGATGAGCCCATTACAAGGAAATTCAGGAATTCGTTAGATACAGGAATAGTTCCCAGGTTATGGAGGCAGGCAAATGTAGTTCCCATATTAAAAAAAGGGGATAAGGCAGAAAGTAGTAACTAACGCCCAATTAGTTTGACATCAGTAGTAGGGAAGCTATCATAGCAAGGGGAATTAGGAAGCACTTAGAAAAACATAAACTAATTAAACACAGCCAAAAAGGGTTTAGCAAGGGGAAGTCCTGCCTGAAAAACCTGTTATCCTTCTACAGGAAAGTATTTGAAACCTTAGATAGTGGTGACAGGTATGACAGAATTTTTCTGGATTTTAGCAAAGCCTTCGACAGAGTACCCCATAGGAGACTGATAAGTAAGGTCAGAGCTCATGGAATAGATGGGAAGGTATTAGAGTGGATCAGGGGATGACTTACAAGTAGGGAACATAGGGTAAAGATAAATGGAAAGAAATCAGAATGGGGTAATGTCACTAGTGGTGTTCCACAGGGTTAAGTTTTAGGACCGCTGTTATTTGTAATCTACATAAATAACTTAGAAGCAGGAATAAGCAGCGATATCAGTAAATTTGCAGATGACACAAAAAATAGGAAGACCAATTAAGAATATAAAGGATACTAGGAGGCTACAGGAGGACTTAAATAGATTACAGGATTGATCAGAGAAATGGAAAATGCAGTTTAATGTTTAAAGGTAAGGAAAATTGGCCTGTAGAATATACTGTGATGTAATTGATATATGTAATGTGTGACTGCGGTTGGGCTTGTTTTGTGTTAAGGATTGTTTGTGGTGGTGGTTTTGTGTTTCGGAGCTTCAGGCCGATCTGATGAAGGGATCGGTGAGTTGTGGCTGGGGCAGTCAAGTAAAGGAAGCAAGCAACCAAGGTTGTTTCTCTCCCAGCCCCGCCAGTACAAGCTATCTAGGCCTTTTACGACGTCTGCACGATGGGGAAGGAAGACGGTACAGACACTCTCTCGATGGATCTCCGGCTGATACCAGAGTTTGACGGCGCTGGGCAAGCAGTAGCAGAGTGGTTGGAGAAGTTGGAGTTGGTGTGCCGGCTGCGAGGAGTGACCAAGTTGGGGGATGTGGTGCCGCTTCGCCTCACCGGTGGGGCGTTTTCTGTATATCAGCAGCTCAGCAGTGCAGACAAAGGGAGCTCCGACAAGATAAAAGCTGCCCTCACTTCGGCCTTTGCGGTGGACAAGTTCATCGCCTACGAACAGTTCGTTGGCCGGAAACTGCGAGACAGCGAGTCAGTCGACGTCTAGCCTACTTGGCAGACCTGCGCCGCCTTGCTGAGCTGTTTGGAGGCATACCAGAAGCTGGACTGAGTTGTGCTTTTGTAGCTGGCCTCCCTGACTCCGCTCACCACGTCCTGAGGGCCGGCTCGCGACTCGAAGAACTGGACATCCATCAAATTGTGACCCGCGCTTGTGCCGTCCTGGCGGAAGAGAATGTAGGCGCGGGTGCTGCTTCAGTCTGCCATCAACACCGAGCAGCATCGACAACTGCTGGCGTCCTGTGTCGGGCTTGCAATCAGCCCAATAATTTTGCTCGTTCCTGTACGGCGCGGCGTGGCTGGCGCAGAGGAGGGCGTAGTAACGCGCGCTGTTATGGATGTGGGCAACCAGGACACTTCGCCGCATCATGCCCGGGCACCAGCACCAGCCCCTTCTCCGGATTATCAGTAAATGGCGCGCTACCAGAGATGCAGCTATTGTTGAACGGCATGAACTGCGATGCCCTAATTGATACAGGGTGTACAAAGTGTATTGTGCACGCTTCCTTGTGTTCTCGTTGGATAAGAGAGAACGTCAGCGTGACAACAGTGAGCGGAGAGCGCTATAAGTGCTTAGGGACAAGTGAGGTAAAGATTCAGTTGCATTCAGGCAGGTCTGTGTCTGTGAGTGCGCTTGTGGTGCCCTTTAAACCTCTTAATTATGAGTTTATTTTGGGTATGAACTGTGTAAGGGCCCTTTGTGGTGTGACTGTTAGCCCGTCTAGAAGTGTACGGTTCGGTATCGAGGATTGTAAGGCTTCGGCCGCTGCAGTGACTACAGAATCAGTTACCATTAACGAGAAGGACTTTAGAGTGGTTTATGATGGGCAAGCTAACAAGTGAATTATGTCGTGGAAGTGGCGCGGAAACGAGGGTCCACCGTGGCTACAGAACAGTGTCTCGGAGTACTCGATACCTCGTGTGGCTCGACAAGAGTATGAAAACGAGTTGTGTCAATGGATACAGGACGGCTGGTTGGTACCGTAAAATGAGAGAGTTCACGGACCAGTAAAAGGGACTATTCCTCTGATGGCTGTGGTGCAACAGAATAAGAATAAGGTGCGCCTTGTGTTGGACTTTCGAGAGTTGAATTCATATGTTGACGCACTTACAGCCGAGGCGGATGTTTGCGTGGAGAAACTCAGAGAGTGGCGCAGACGCGGTCAGAAGGTTGCTCTCATGGATCTACGTAAAGCGTACCTGCAGATTCATGTTCACCCCTCGCTGTGGTCGTGTCAGACAGTAGTATTCCGGAGACAAAGGTACTGTTTGGCAAGACTGGGCTTCGGATTAAACATAGCGCTGCTCGTTCTGAAAAAGGTCCTCGGCACTGTTCTCAGCTGGAACGAGAGAATTGAACAAGCCACCTCGCCATACTTGGATGACATTTTAGTGGACGAAGGTATTGCGTCAGCAGTCGAGGTTGAGGCTCATCTACGACGCTACGGCCTGACCAGCAAACCAGCTGAGCGGGTGTCTGATGGCTCCCGTGTGCTCGGCATCAGAGTCTGGGGGGAGCACAGTGTCCTGCGATGGAAGCGTGACAACGTGGCGAGTGAAATGCCGAACAAGCTGACAAGACATGCTGTTTTCTCAATCTGCGGACAACTGACGAGTCATCTGCCAGTATGTGGGTGGCTAAGGGTGGTGGCGTCTTACATGAAAAGACGCGCCAACGCCACCACGACTTCGTGGGACGATGAAGTTGCCGACCCCAGTTTGCATTCCATGCTTGCCGAGACACTGAAGAGAGTGGAGGAGTGTGATCCAGCTCGTGGACGATGGCATGTGGCAGGAGACGAAGCCACTGCGGGTAGATGCTAGTTCTCTGGCAATGGGTGCCGCCATAGAGGTAAATGGCGACATAATAGAAGACGGGTGTTGGCTGCGGAAGGATGACTGCTCCCACATTAATCTCTCCGAGTTGGACGCTGTCGTCAAAGGTATTAACCTTGCCGTTTCTTGGAAAATGAAGAAGCTCACCTTAATGACCGATTCACAGACGGTGTACCATTGGATCACGGATACTTTGTCGGGGAAAGCACGCGTGAAGACAAAAGCCTCGGCAGAAATGTTAATTCGAAGGAGACTGGAAACTGTGGAAACCATAGTTGAGGAGTACCGTCTGGACCTGAATGTGAAGTTGGTGCCATCTGCTGAAAATAAAGCAGATATTCTCACCAGAGTACCGAAAAGATTGCTTCGTCGTGAGACCGAGCCACTGCCATGTGGAGCGGTGACGGTAATCTCTGAAGATGACATCGCAAAAGTACATGAAGCCGCCGGGCATCCAGGCATCCGGCGCACTTTGTACTTCTGCAGGCAAGTGCGCCCAGCTGTTCAACGACGGCAGGTGCGGAGTGACGTTCGTGCTTGTCAACAGTGCCAGTCTTTCGACCCGGCGCCAGAGAGATGGAAAAAGGGGAAGCTGGGGGTTTCTGAAACCTGGAAGAGACTCAGCATGGACATATGCCATGTAAGAACGAACATTACTTAACCCTCATCGATTGTGGCCCTGCACGTTACACCATCTGGAGGAAAATTCGTCGACAAGACACTGCCAGTGTTCTTCAACAGCTGCAGTCTGTATTCTTCGAACGGGGAGCACCTGAGGAGCTTTTAATTGATAATGCAACTAGTTTCCGCAGTAGCATGTTTTGTGCTTTCGCCAGGCGCTGGGGCATGGTTGTTAAATATCGCTGTGCTAATGTTCCTTCTGGAAATGGAAAATCTGAGCGATGTCACAGAACTGTGAAGACTATACAAGCACGGAAGAACTGTTCAGTGACCGAGGCAGCATACCGCTACAACACCATGCCGAAAGGGAATGATGCTGACTCCGCCCCTGCCAACCAGCTATTCCGATATAATGTCAGGTTGCTCGCCATCGATAAAGTGAAGGAGGAGCTTCAATTACCAGTTCGCCAAAACCATTATAACGTTGGGGATCGTGTGTGGATAAGACACCCCAGCAGGCGCTGCAACGTGAAGAGTCTATTAGGCACGGTAACCAAGGTGGTGTCGGATCAGAATGTAGAGGTAGATGGCATGCCCCGTTACGTCCGTGACCTAAGAGTGGTGGCCACTCCACCGCCTCTCCCCGCACAGAAACCATTGGCTATGGACAAGCAAAGTGTGTAGGCAGAGGACGACGAGCTGCCGATTGTCATCCAAGTTCCATGGAGAGAGCCAGAGGAGAGTGACGACCAACAATCTGATGACGGGGGGCCAGGACGACCATTGCCTCGTCGGGGCTCACGGGAGCGCCGACCAGCTAGACCATTTCAATATAATGATATAATTTAGGATCAGGGGGGGAGTGTGATGTAATTCATATATGTAATGTGTGACTGCGGTTGGGCTTGTTTTGTGTTAAGGATTGTTTGTGGTGGTGGTTTTGTGTTTCGGAGCTTCAGGCTGATCTGATGAAGGGATCGGTGAGTTGTGGCAGGGGCAGTCAAGTAAAGGAAGCAAGCGACCAAGGTTGTTTCTCTCCCAGCCCCGCCAGTACATATACATTAAGTAATAACACCTTAGGAAAGACACATGGTGTGAGGGACTTGGGAGTACAAATTAGTAGTCTCTAGCGCGTCTGGCTACGAATCCGTGGGCCCGAGTTCGATCCCGGACGAGGACGAAGCGGACCTCACCCAGGTTTTCATCCTTCACTGGTCGATAAATGGGTAACTAGGGCAACCTAGCGAAGGTAAACTGTGGAAACCCGGATTTCATGCTGGCCCCATGTCCCGGGGTAAGGGTCTATTCCACCACAGGCTCAAAGGCCAAGGAGACGGGAGATGAGCGCCCGCAGCTACACGCTGATACAGCGTAAGCCCCCCACTTTACTTTACGTCCAAGGCAACAGTGCATTCTAGCCAGAAATAGAGCTAACAAAATATTGGGTTTTATAGGCAGGTGTGTGACAAATAGGACTCCAGAGGTCATTCTGAGGTTGTACTTAGCGCTAGTTAGACCCCATCTAGATTATGCAGTTCAATTTTGGTGACCGTATTATAGGAAGGATATAGAGTCCCTGGAGGCAGTTCAGAGAAGAATGACCAAAATGATTCAGGGGATGAGAAATATACCCTATAAAGATAGGTTAAATCGTCTTAATCTCCATTCCCTAGAGAGAAGAATAGCAAGAGGAGATATGATTGAAGTTTACAAATGGGTAAAAGGGATAAATAAAGGAAGCTTTGAACACGTGATATAAATTAGTAGCCAGGGCAGGACACGCAGCAATGGGTACAAATTAGATAAGCCTAGATTCAGGACTGTAAGGGCGAACCACTACCTCAAGACAGAGGTAACGAGCGAGTCCGGTTTCGGACAGGAGGACTCTTTCAGCCACTCGTTCGCCACTTCCTCTTTCATTCGTTCATCCTCAACCGCTCGTTCAACTCCTCGTTTCGAACCACCACGTACGTGTAAGAGGATCACGAGAGCCACGCGGCCGAGGCTATATATATAGGACACCACCCTCCAGTCAGCAGAGCGATCAAGACGAGGCTAGTGGAAAGACTTCTCCTGTCACCTGCTGTTACCCTGCCGGAGAGGAAGGTCCCGAGCTGCCTACCTTCCACTGTTACCTACCCTCGCTTGATTTAGCCTCTCGCTCTCACTGGACGTCGGATACCGTTGGGCTGGTTACGTTGCTCCACTTCTACAGGACCACCACCTACTTCAGTTGTGTTTGCCTCTACATCCGTGACAGGTATTTAGAGTGAATCTTCTGTTGTTGCGCCCCTTTCCTGGTTCTCGTTGTCGAGACTATAGTCTTTCATAAGGGACGTAACACGGAAGATTTATTTCTCGTACTGATTGTCCTGAGTAGTGTGCCTTGTTATTGGCGTGTTGCCTTTAGTGGTTCCTGTTTCTTTTAATGTGTCATGTGTGCACGAATTAATATATTTAAGGAAGCATTCCTAGTGTTTATTGTCCCCCTTGACAGATATTAGCACTTCCTGTGGACCTTTTTATTCTTGATAGGCCGGGAGAGACTATTGCTCCCCGTTTGCCTTTACAAGTGGCGACCTCGCCAGGATAATTGCAGTTATATGCTTGGGTGTTTAAGTCGCCTTAAGCGCGCACTCACTGTCTGTGGCCCGGAAGTGAGTTCCTAGTGACCTAGGATTATTACCCTCTAGTGCTTTTGAGGATTGTTGATTGTTTCTGTTAACACGGCTGTGTTTGCCTGTGTTTTTGCGTACTAGTTATGTTTGTGGCACTTTGCAGGGTGTGTCATTTATTTAATTTTGTTTACTGTTTCCTTGCTTGCAGAGTTGTTCTCTACTGGACTCGAAGGAAGTCAGTTTGTGGTTTGTGGTCTTTATTGTAGTTTGTTATTTTGTTATTGCTTGTGTGCCTTATTTTCTGTGCGACTAAGATGTCTTCTATTCAAGACCTGAAGGAACAAGCTGAGATCTTGGGCCTAAAAGGGGATGATATTGCTAAGTTTTTTCTGCAACAGCAAGCATATCAACGTGAGGAGCGTGCAAGGGAACGTGAGGAACGTGAGAAGGAACGGCAACGTGAGGAACGTGAGAAGGAACGTGAAAGTGAACAAGATCAAGATAGCCGAAATTCAAGCAAACAAGGAGATTGAGTTGGCTCGTGTTACTGCACCTTCACAGCCCATTTCTGACCCGGTTGTTGATCCGGTAAGTCGTCCTAAGCTTCCCTTGTTGCAGGATGGAGAAGACATTACTTCCTACCTCAACCGCTTCGAGCGAGTTGCTGAGTTACTCAATGTGAGGCAAGATAGTTATGCAGTACGGCTTGGAAGCTTACTTACTGGTAAGGCTGCCGAGTTGTCTACTTCTTTGTCCGCTGATGTCACCAAAGACTATGACCTGTTGAGGAAAGCCTTACTCACTGGATTTAACAAGACTCCTGATGGTTACCGTGCTGAGTTCCGGAATGCCAAGATTTCATCCGGGGAAACTTTCCAACAGTTTTCCTCCCATCTGCCCAGACTGTTTCAGGCATGGTTGGAAGCTTCCGAAATAGGTAACACTTTTGCTGATTTGAAGGAGTTCATGATACTTGACCAGTTCTTGTCTTCCCTCCATCCAGACTTACGTACTTTCCTCAAGGAACGGCGTCCCACTGCTTTGAAGGACGCCATTAAGCTAGCTGATGACTGGACCTCATCTCACCCAACGCTTCCTCGCGCTGCAACTACCGGCTTTAGGAAGGCCACTCGACCATCTCAGCTATCTCCTTCCAACAAGGCAACACCAGCTCCTTCGAATTCTGCCAGCGGCCGAAAGGACACTTCCTCGTCCGTGACTTGCCATGGTTGTTGGGAAGTCGGGCACATTCGTCCTCGTTGCCCGAAGAATCCACGCAACTATAAGGAGGGTACGTCTGCCACGTTTCCATATAAGGTAGGATTTTGCCTGTCCGACCGAAGAGTTCCTCATTTCCAAGCCTCTGGTACTGTTAACGGGGCTTGGGTCTCCACAATCATTCGGGACACTGGCTGTTCATGTGTGATGGTCTCGGAAGAGGTATTACCTGATATCGATACCTCCCACTGCAGGAAAGTCTTTGTGGCCGACTACTTGGGACGAGTAGATACATTTCCTGTAGTGTCCTGCTACCTTCGATGCCCCTATTACGAAGGTTGGCCGGACGCCATCAGAGCCCCAATCAAGTTCGCCGGCGTTTTGGTTGGTAACATTGCGGGAGTTAGAAATCCTAATAGTTTGCATTCCTCAGCTGATGCAAGAGATGTCTCCTCCCCCATGGACTCTGCTATTTCACGTCCGGCTCAGACTGTTTTGCCATCACCAACAACTTCCTGTGCTGACACCTCTTCTCCGGTACCAGAACTCCCTCCTGTGTGTGCCGTCCAGACCAGAGCTGGTAAGATGAAGCGTGTTCACCCCTTAGCTCTGCCAGCTCTACAGCATCTCTCTGTGACTCCTGATGACTTCAGTCGCCTTCAGGCCCCCTGTGACACTCTCTCTGCTGCTAGAGCTAAAGCCGCCTCGGGAGAAGCTGACAAAATGAGGAACGGGTCTACCTACCAATTCGTCATGGTTGACGGCCTCCTTTACCGTAAATGTTTAACCTCTGATCGGCCGGATAAGGTAGGCAAGACAACATTGGTTGCTCCCCGGGACTGTCGTCCTATTATCCTCTCTGTTGCTCATGAGAGCCCCTTGGCTGGCCACTTCTCCCACAGGAAAACTGAACTGAAGGTCGCCGAACAGTTCTACTGGCCTGGTATGGGAACGGATATCAGAGCCTTCTGCCGTTCCTGTGACAAGTGCCAACGCTTTTCAGCTAAAGGGCGTGTACGACCAGTCCCCCTGCATCCCATGCCTATCATCACGCAACCGTTTGCACGTGTTGCCATCGACTTGGTGGGACCACTTTCTCCGGCTTCATCTGATGGTCACAGTTACATCCTCACCCTTATTGATTTTGCGACTGGTTTTCCAGAGGCTGTACCCTTAAAGGACATAGACACAATTTCTGTTGCTGAAGCCTTGCTTACAATTTTCTGCAGAGTTGGAATTCCGCGAGAAATACTGTCAGACCGTGGGACTCAATTTACTTCCAACCTGATGAGTGAACTGCACAAACTTTTGGGTGTGAAACCTATCTTCACCACTCCATTCCATCCTAGTGGGAACGGCCGGATCGAGAGACTACACGGACCTCTTAAAGCCGTTCTACGTAAGTTATGTGCCGAGAAGCCCCGCGAGTGGCATAGGTATCTTATACCCACCTTATTTGCCCTAAGAGAACTTCCGAGTGACCGGACTGGGTTTTCGGCCTTTGAACTTCTGTATGGCCGTTCAGTTCGAGGTCCACTCTCCGTTCTGCGAGATCTCTCATAGTTCACCTGTCGTCATGGTAAGGAAAACTGATGGTTCTTTCCGCATGGCCATAGACTATCGTCAACTGAATTCCATCACCGTCTTCCATGCTGAGCCTACTTGCAGCATGGAAGAAGATCTCCACAAGTTCTCTGGCGCTAAGTACTTCAGCGAACTAGACCTCTGCAAAGCTTATTATCAGATACCTCTGTCAGACCGTGCTAAAGCTTTGACTGCCTTTCCCACTCACTTAGGTCCGATGGAGTTCTGCCGGATGCCTTTTGGACTTGTTACTGCTTGCGCCACGTACATCCGCCTGATGAGACTTGTGTTGGCTGGACTGCCCAACTTGTGCTTCTACTTCGACAACATCTTCGTGTTCTCTACATGCTGGGCCGAACATCTTGAGGCTCTACGCCGCGTCTTTGAGCGACTACGGGATCACCACCTGACCGTCAAGCCTTCGAAGTGTCGGTTTGGAGTTACTTCCATCCAGTACCTCGGATTCGTTCTAGACGGAACATCTTTACGACCCCAGCATAGCAAGATTGAAGCGATAACTCAGTTATCTCCACCTACCAACAAGAAACTGCTAAGAACTTTCCTTGGTCTAGTTTCTTTTTACAGATTGTTTATTCCGCAGGCGTCTGACTACACTGGCCCATTGTCCGAACTGCTAAGGAAGACTAGTCCGGAATCTCTTCCCTGGAATGAAGATCTGTTGGAGCGATTCTACCATCTGAAGGCCGCACTATCTTCACAACCTGTACTGAAATTGCCTGATCCCCACGAGACCTTCGTCCTACGGACTGATTCTTCCCTTCATGGTCTGGGAGCTGTCCTGCTGCAGTACCAGGATGAATGTCCACATCCAGTTGCCTATGCCAGTAGGAAACTCCTTGACAGGGAGAAGAGGTACTCCACAATCGAACGAGAGTGCCTCGCCATTATTTTTTCCATCTCTAGGTTTGATTTTTACCTTCGAGGTAAAGAATTTATTTTAGAAGTTGACCACAAGCCTCTTTTGTATTTAGCCACATTTAAGGGGAAAAATGATAGATTGCTTCGTTGGGCTTTGGCCCTTCAGACTTACAAGTTTCGGGTTGTACATATTGCTGGCAAAGACAACTTGGGTGCTGACCTCTTGAGTCGGTCTTCTAACTAAGTTATGTTTTGTTCCTTTTTGTTTTTATGTAAATAAGTATGTGTTATTAATGCTTAATCTACTCCAGTAGATTCTTGTTCCGGGGGTGGTGTAAGGGCGAACCACTACCTCAAGACAGAGGTAAAGAGCGAGTCCGGTTTCAGACCGGAGGACTCTTTCAGCCACTCGTTCGCC
The DNA here is from genome assembly GCA_020233015.1 of Callinectes sapidus. NCBI lineage: Eukaryota > Metazoa > Arthropoda > Malacostraca > Decapoda > Portunidae > Callinectes > Callinectes sapidus. Next base: position 1,642,748 of record CM035202.1, on the reverse strand, counting down.
ACTTCCTCTTTCCTTCGTTCATCCTCAACCGCTCGT
>CM035202.1:1622193-1638430 GCA_020233015.1 Callinectes sapidus | reverse complement strand
CTGCTAGAGCTAAAGCCGCCTCGGGAGAAGCTGACAAAATGAGGAACGGGTCTACCTACCAATTCGTCATGGTTGACGGCCTCCTTTACCGTAAATGTTTAACCTTTGATCGGCCGGATAAGGTAGGCAAGACAACATTGGTTGCTCCCCGTGACTGTCGTCCTATTATCCTCTCTGTTGCTCATGAGAGCCCCTTGGCTGGCCACTTCTCCCACAGGAAAACTGAACTGACGGTCGCAGAACAGTTCTACTGGCCTGGTATGGGAACGGATATCAGAGCCTTCTGCCGTTCCTGTGACAAGTGCCAACGCTTTTCAGCTAAAGGACGTGTACGACCAGTCCCCCTGCATCCCATGCCTATCATCACGCAACCGTTTGCACGTGTTGCCATCGACTTGGTGGGACCACTTTCTCCGGCTTCATCTGATGGTCACAGGTACATCCTCACCCTTATTGATTTTGCGACTGGTTTTCCAGAGGCTGTACCCTTAAAGGACATAGACTCAATTTCTGTTGCTGAAGCCTTGCTTACAATTTTCTCCAGAGTTGGAATTCCGCGAGAAATACTGTCAGACCGTGGGACTCAATTTACTTCCAACCTGATGAGTGAACTGCACAAACTTTTGGGTGTGAAACCTATCTTCACCACTCCATTCCATCCTAGTGGGAACGGCCGGATCGAGAGACTACACGGACCTCTAAAAGCCGTTATACGTAAGTTATGTGCCGAGAAGCCCCGCGAGTGGCATAGGTATCTTATACCCACCTTATTTGCCCTAAGAGAACTTCCGAGTGACTGGACTGGGTTTTCGGCCTTTGAACTTCTGTATGGCCGTTCAGTTTGAGGTCCACTCTCCGTTCTGCGAGACCTGTAGTTCACCTGTCGTCATGGTAAGGAAAACTGATGGTTCTTTCCGCATGGCCATAGACTATCGTCAACTGAATTCCATCACTGTCTTCCATGCCGATCCTACTTGCAGCATGGAAGAAGATCTTCACAAGTTCTCTGGCGCTAAGTACTTCAGCGAACTAGACCTCTGCAAAGCTTACTATCAGATACCTCTGTCAGACCGTGCTAAAGCTTGGACTGCCTTTCCCACTCACTTAGGTCTGATGGAGTTCTGCCGGATGCCTTTTGGTTACTGCTTGCGCCACGTACATCCGCCTGATGAGACTTGTGTTGGCTGGACTGCCCAACGTGTGCTTCTACTTCGACAACATCTTCGTGTTCTCTGCATGCTGGGACGAACATCGTGAGGCTCTACGCCGCGTCTTTGAGCGACTACGGGATCACCACCTGACCGTCAAGCCTTCGAAGTGTCGGTTTGGAGTTACTTCCATCCAGTACCTCGGATTCGTTCTAGACGGAACATCTTTACGACCCCAGCATAGCAAGATTGAAGCGATAACTAAGTTATCTCCACCTACCAACAAGAAACTGCTAAGAACTTTCCTTGGTCTAGTTTCTTTTTACAGATTGTTTATTCCGCAGGCGTCTGACTACACTGGCCCATTGTCCGACCTGCTAAGGAAGACTAGTCCGGAATCTCTTCCCTGGAATGAAGATCTGTTGGAGCGATTCTACCATCTGAAGGCCGCACTATCTTCACAACCTGTACTGAAATTGCCTGATCCCCACGAGACCTTCGTCCTACGGACTGATGCTTCCCTTCATGGTCTGGGAGCTGTCCTGCTGCAGTACCAGGATGAATGTCCACATCCAGTTGCCTATGCCAGTAGGAAACTCCTTGACAGGGAGAAGAGGTACTCCACAATCGAACGAGAGTGTCTCGCCATTATTTTTTCCATCTCTAGGTTTGATTTTTACCTTCGAGGTAAAGAATTTATTTTAGAAGTTGACCACAAGCCTCTTTTGTATTTAGCCACCTTTAAGGGGAAAAATGATAGATTGCTTCGTTGGGCTTTGGCCCTTCAGACTTACAAGTTTCGGGTTGTACATATTGCTGGCAAAGACAACTTGGGTGCTGACCTCTTGAGTCGGTCTTCTAACTAAGTTATGTTTTGTTCCTTTTTGTTTTTATGTAAGTATGTGTTATTAATGCTTAATCTACTCCAGTAGATTCTTGTTCCGGGGGTGGTGTAAGGGCGAACCACTACCTCAAGACAGAGGTAACGAGCGAGTCCGGTTTCGGACAGGAGGACTCTTTCAGCCACTCGTTCGCCACTTCCTCTCCCATTCGTTCATCCTCAACCGCTCGTTCAACTCCCTCGTTTCGAACCACCACATACGTGTAAGAGGATCACGTAATCCACGCGGCCGAGGCTATATATATAGGACACCACCCTCCAGTCAGCAGAGCGATCAAGACGAGGCTAGTGGAAAGACTTCTCCTGTCACCTGCTGTTACCCTGCCGGAGAGGAAGGTCCTGAGCTGCCTACCTTCCACTGTTACCTACCCTCGCTTGATTTAGCCTCTCGCTCTCACTGGACGTCGGATACCGTTGGGCTGGTTACGTTGCTCCACTTCTACAGGACCACCACCTACTTCAGTTGTGTTTGCCTCTACCTCCGTGACAGGTATTTAGAGTGAATCTTCTGTTGTTGCGCCCCTTTCCTGGTTCTCGTTGTCGAGACTATAGTCTTTCATAAGGGACGTAACACGGCACTTCCTGTGGACCTTTTTATTCTTGATAGGCCGGGAGAGAGTATTGCTCCCCGTTTGCCTTTACAAGGACAGACATAGGTAGACATTGGTTCACTAACAGAGTGGTGAATTACTGGAATGGGCTGGACAAACATGTAGTGAGCGCAGTCAATAGGTGGCTTTAAAAAACGGTTAGATGAGAGTATGGATAGAGATGATAGGTGGGATGGATAAATACTAATGATTAAAGGGGCTGCTTCGTATAGGTCATACTGGCCTTCTGCAGTCGCCACCCTTCTATGTTCTTATGTTCTTATGTAATGTAGGGGGCCATAATCTGAGGCTATGCATAAATAAAACCAAAGGAGTTTAGCGGGTAGGTAGCCATTGGAGGGAACTTACAGCTTCACTACAGGTTTGTGCAATGCTTTGTTGCCAGACACATAAGTAATATGTTTTTTTTTTTTTTTTTTTTTTTTTTTTTTTTTTATGATTCTGTGTTCTTGACATAAAACATGACATGGGGATGTATTAGGGAAGCAAGATAATTTTAACTAACATAATTATAATCTAAGGGTTCCTAAGCTGTGTATTCTGTATGATAACCTTGAATCTTAATCTTGAATCTTACGTATCAGCAAGGATGTTCATATTATTCAGTTAACCAGACATTCACAGTTGCAACATAGATCACCGTGTGTGCCTCCTCTTATAATCAGTTACATCCCACCTGTGAATACTTCAGTATTATATGAACTTAAGCCATCATCAATACCACTTTAATGGTAAGTAAGGCCTGCATCATTAAGCATATTAAGAAGGTAAATAATATCTGCCGTATTTATGCACATTCTATAACTTTTTTGTAACGTAAAATCTAACTTCCTTTCAATCTCATATCTACCATTTTATTATTCTAATCATGGGTGATGACAAATGTTAGCAGTGTTAGAAACAGCAGTTTTTTGTTTGGGCATTGCAGGTACAGTGATGGCTTCTAATATGAAACGCAACTATGATAACAACTACCTGGATTTTGGATTTACAAGCATCACTGATAAAGCTGTAGTGAAGCCTCAGTGTGTGATTTGTCACAAAATACTCAGCTGAATCACTAAGGCCCAGTAAGCTAAGATTACATCTGGAAACCAAGCATCCTCAACATGTTGGCAAAGATCGTTCCTTCTTTAGTCGACAAGAATTGAACATGAAGAGACAGCGACTTGATGCCAGTGGTTCCTTTCATCAAGAAAATGGTGCCGTAATGGAGGCATCATTTCTTGTATCCCTTGAAATAGCAAAGAAAAAGAAGCCTCACACAATTGGGGAGGAGTTAATTTTGCCATGTTACAGTTTGTTTTGGGTGAGAAAAGTGCTGAAAAGCTGAATGCTATTTCACTCTCAAATAATACAGTGCAACGCCTAATCTCGCCCAAATATCTGATGACATCAAAGAGCAGGTGATACAGAAAATTAAAATAGCTGGATTATTCAGCATTCAACTTGATGAGTCCACTGATGTCCAGTTCTGCTCACAACAAAGAAAAAGAAGCCTCACACAATTGGAGAGGAATTAATTTTGCCATGTTAAAGCTTGATTTGGGTGAGAAAAGTGCTGAAAAGCTGAATGCTATTTCCCTCTCAAATAATACAGTGCAACGCCGAATCTCCCAAATATCTGATGACATCAAAGAGCAGGTGATACAGAAAATTAAAAGAGCTCGATTATTCAGTATTGAACTTGATGAGTCCACTGACGTCCAGTCCTGCTCACAACTCCTGGCTTTTGTAAGGTATGTTCATGATGAGGACCAGAAGGAGGAATTCTTGTTTTGTGAGCCTCTTGAACAATCTATAAAAGGTGAAAATGTAATGCAGAAACTTACAGAATTCTTTGAATCTGAAGGTCTTGACTGGGGCAATCTCTGTGGGATATGCACAGACAGAGCTCCAGCCATGTTGGATTCTCAGTCAGGTTTTGTTACGAGTTATACAAAAAGCACCAAATGCTATTCCTCTTCACTGCATGATCCACAGGCAAGATCTTGCATAAAAAAACGCTACCCTCAGAATTACAGGACACTCTGAATGCAATTATAAAGACAGTTAACTTTGTAAAAGGTAGTGCTCTTAACACACGCCTTGTCAAGAGACTGCCAAGATATGGATGCAGCTCATGAGACCCTCCTATTTCATACAGCAGTTCGCTGGCTATCAAAAGGAAATGTAGTTCAGCGTGTATTTGAGCTCAGAGAAGAGATCAGCCTCTTTCTCAGATGTTGACACTTCAGGAGGATTCAGGAGCAAAGATGAAGTTTGAAACTGAATCTCTCACAGTATTTTGGTCATCAATGGCAGCTTCATATCAAAACTTATGTGACTTAGCTTTTCGCCACCTCCTACTATTTTCATCAACTTATTCCTGTGAGGCTGCATTGTCTCAACTACTCCACATTAAAACGAAATTTCGCAACAGACCTGAAGTGAAGCATGACCTACGGTGTGCTTTAAGTGAAACAAAACCAAGAATCAAGAAGTTTGTTGATAATGTGCAGCATCACCCTTCACACTGAGTAGAATGGGGATTCAAAAGTGAAGGAAACATGAACCTGGCATGAACATTCAGAAGCAAATGGACTGGAAGGAGATGGGTGTGTGACCACTGAAGGCCATGATTGTGGCAGTTGATTATGACTCCCTATGATAGCATTCCATTTCAGAATTACAAAGTTATCATTTTTTTTGTAAGATTCAAAGATCAGATCACATTGCGTGGGACTAATACACTTTATCAATCCAGTGGATTTTTTTTCTTATTGTTGAAACAGCTTTTCACAGTAATGCAATTTTTAATTACTATACATATGAATTTTTTAATGTGCATTATATAACTTCTTTAGTACCATTTCAATAAATATATGAGATTCAGCAAAGGCAAAATACAAATTTCTTTATTAATAATTAACAAAAGAAAAAAATAACAAATGGAATCAATAAAATTACATGATTTGCTAGAGTGGTTTTTATATGGACCTAATGCATGTAGGACTGTAGACAGTCACGGCAGTCACGGGTTATGGTTGTTGTTGGAGGGGGGGGGGGAGGGGGGGGCATGGACAAGGATCATGTATGAAAAGTGGGTAACGACCAGAAAAAGTTTGGGAACCACTCACTGTTCTACAGCATAGCCAAAGTCCGTTGAGTAAAACCGACCTGTTATGAAATCAAAGGTTGAAAGCTAGTTGGTAGGTGCTGTGGCTTATCCTTAACTTCTTCCTATCAAAAGTGTTATATTGGGTTTGATGTTTACACTGAATACATTAATAGTAATAACACTAACAGCAATAACAAACATGTTATAAAAAATAACAATAGTTTTTTACATAATTCATAGTAATGAAAAAATAAATAAAATAAAATAAATAAATAAATAGTATATTAACCATGGTAATAGTAATGGGAATACCCAAACAATAGAAATAATATAAACATCTATATACTAGTAATAATAATGATAATGACTAATAAAAATTGTAATATAGAAAAGAAAATATTAATATGGATTACAATGTTAATGTTGATCATAGACTCAGTACATAGTTTATAAAATATCAGCACTATTATCACAGATGGTAATTAGTTGTTGGTGGTCAGAAGCATCTTCTTCAATTGGCGCTTAAAAGTTGCTCTAGAAAGAGATAGATAGTAGAAGGTCGTTCCAGAGCCTGGGTCCTCTAAACTTGATGTGTTGCTGGGCGTGACTGGTTCTACAAATAGGTAATCTTAGAGTATTAGATGTTCTGGTTATGGCGTGTTCCATCAGGAGAAAATTGACATGGGTATAGTTGCAAAAATTTATGAGCAAATAAGCAAGTTTGAAGATTTATTATATTTGGTAGTTTCAATAGATTGAAATATTAGTAAACAGCAGATCCGAATGTTCATATTGTTGACAATGTGACATTGTACGTAGTAACTTATTTTGTTCAATAAAGAGACTGTCTATAAAAGTTTCGTAAGATCCTCCCCACAATGCACAACAGTATAGAAAATGAGGATACACTAATAAAAGATATATATTCCTGAAACTAGTATCATTCATAAAATCACTTGATCTCTACATTATACCATTTACTTTTGATATTTTAGATTTTAAATCATTTATATGAGGTTTCCACTTCAGCATTTATCAATGGCAATACCTAAGAATTTGGTTTCATTCACATATTTAAGGGCAATATCACCTATTTTAATTGAAGTTTGAGGTGTTGGTGTCATTAGAGGATGGGACACCATGTAGTGTGTTTTATTGATGTTTAGGGTTAGTTTGTTACTCTTAATCCAGTTGGCTACGTAACATAATTCTTTGATTAAGATGCTTGCTAATATTTGAATGTCTTTTCCAGTAACGAATAAGTTTGTGTCATCTGCAAAAATGATAGATTAAGTAAATTAGTACATCGGATAGTACATATCATTGATATAAATTAGGAATAAAATTGGTCCCAAAATTTATTCTTGTGGAACACCACATCTAATAAATTATGACTGAGATTTCATTATTATATGATATGTACTGCCGTTTGTTGCTGAGATAAATTTGAAACCAGGTATTAGTTGTTCCCCTGATACCGTACACTTTTAAGTTTTTCTAATAGCTTTTCGTGAGAAATAGTATCGAAAGCCTTTGTTAAATCACAAAAAACAGTTATTTGAAATTGCGTACTGTCCATGGCATCGTATATGAATAAGTTGGCATAAGCGATGTAATACTGCTAGCCCGGTGCTCTGTTGTGGTTTAATGCCAAAATGGTGCTCTGTTGGTAAAGAATTTTTGGTTAGGTAAGCCAATAGTCTCTTTGCCATTATTTTTTCGAAAATTCTTCTAAAGTATGGAAGGATGGATAGAGGTCTATAATTAGTGTATAAATGTTTATCGCCTTTTTTTGTGTATTGGAATAATTTTGGCTACCTAAGGCTGTTTTGGGAATATGCCATCCTGAAATGACTGATTTATTATATGCTTTAGATGTTATCTTTAGGTTGTGGATAACTTTTTCTACTTCTTTATTTGATGTTGGCTGAATGAAAAACGAAAAACCATTTGGATTGGGTAAGACGTCAGTGAAAGGAATAGGGGCAGGGTTAATGTTTTGTGCAAGTGTATTTGCTATTTTGCTAAAATAATCATTGAATAATTCCTTGTTGTTTGACACCGTTTTATCTTCAAAGCTGATAGAAGTAGGGCAACTGCTGTTTATTTTTCCCCAAGATACTATTAAGAATTTCCCATGTCTTTTTACCATTCCCTTCGTTTTCTCGTAATTTAAGAGTGTAGTAGTTTCTTATGATGGTTGAAAGCACTCCCGTAAGTCATTGGCAGTAGATATAAAAATGCCATTGTGGCTCACTTGAAAATGAGCCGCTATGGCATATGGGTTTCGGAAAGTGAGCCAGTATGGCATATGTTGTTTTAGCCAGGATGTGGGGACCGGAAGTAGGGATCATTTGAGCGGAAGTAGAGGATGAGGTTAATGACCTGGGTATGTTGACGAAAGCCGGAAGAAGGTCGTTGGGAACGTGGCAAGGACGTATGTGGGATAATAATAAGGGACGAAAGATGGAATACGAGATAAGGGGAGGTCATTGGGTATGTGGTATGGCATATGGTGTTTTAGCCAGGATGTAGGGACCGGAAGTGTGAAGGTCGTTGTGGTGGAAGTAGGGGGTTAATGACCAGGGTATGTTGTTGCTCGTCCTCTGGCCCTCACCCATTTGAATATTACAGAAAACATCATCTCTCCTCACAGCCGGCGGTTATTAGCGGAAGAAGATCGCCGTATTCCCACCCAAAACCGGAAATTAGTGGCTTCTCTCCTGGGCCTGAAGGACCATTTGATCAGTCTAGATTTACTCCAGCTTTTATTGTCTCTGGGTCTTGAAATCCAGTGTATCCATGGGATATATAACTACCGTCAGTCCGCTCATGTTGATGTCAAATGCGGGTGTATGGACGATCAATGCTCTCGGAGGTGAGATATGGAATGCAGCAGAAATATGTCATTCAAAAGAATACCTTTTTGAAATGCGTAGCCAAACCAACATTTAAAGTCGCGTTTCCCTTGGGATCCCAGCGAGTTATCTGTATGAATGATAAAAAGAGCATAAAGATAAAACAATCTAACCACCGGGGCTTCCAGATCTTGGAGCTGGCTAAAAAAGCCACGTACTCGTTTTGGTATAAAGTGATCAAAGCTAATTACGGCGAGCGAGCCCAGCTAGCCTACGAGGACACGGACAGTTATATTTTTCTTTGGAAATTCAGCGCAGTTTAAATGAGGAGCTCCAACATGGTGCAATCGCGCCTTACCTGGAAATGAGCAATTTCCCGCCGGACCATCCTTGCTTTAGTAATGAAAGGAGAGGTCAGATAGGCCTGCTAAAATCTGGGACTAAAGATGTACTCAGTACTTATGGCGAACGAGACTTACATGTCACGCAGTAAAGGCATTTCTCATTTCCACCAATAGCTGATAACCCACCAAACCTTCAAGGATACGTTACGTAACGTCACTGCTAGGCGCGTCGAATGTTTTAACTTTTGCAATATTAAAGGACAGATGTGCACTACACGAATCAGGAAAAAAAAAAGCTTTCGCGTTTTGATGACAAACGCTATTATGTTGATCATAACACCACACGTGCCTATTATCATCCAGACAATATGAAAGACATGGAGGAGGAGGAGGAGGAGGAGGAGAAGTGATAGACCCATCTAGTGAGGTAAAAACGGCCTTATGGCGGGAAAGGGAAGCGTTGACTAGTTTTTTTTTTTTTTTTTTTTTTTTTTTTTTTCTGGCAGATGTGGGGCAAACCTTATCAAGGACATCTCAGGCAGGTGCCCGGCTGTCTCCCCAACCACCCGTTCTCCCGACCATAGAATCGGAGAGCGGGTTGAATAAGAGAATGGGTTATGATGAAGGAAATGCTCGTAAGAGGGTTTGTAGGTAAAAATCATTTAATAATAATAATAATAATAATAATAATAATAATAATAATAATAATAATAATAATAATAAGAGTACATTACATGTTTAGTGACAGGTCTGAAATTGATGTATAGTGACAGGTATGAAAATGATGTAAATACATATTATAAATAAATACTGTATCTCATCGACTGAGTGTTTTAGTTATTCTCTCCACCAACATGGATAAGACGTTCGACGAGTCGTTACTGAATACATTTCGTGGTGGAAAAAGACGAAGCCGAGTTTAGCAAGATTATCATCTGTGGGGTGAAAATCCATCCCTTGCAAACTAAAGAGAAGCTGAAAGAGAAACATGAAATATGAGGAAATAATTGACTTTATCGAAGATGTCTCACCCTATACTGATCCACGCGCCCACTCTTTTAATTTTAGACGATATTTTCTGTCGTCGACCAAAAACGAAATGGTAGTAAACAGTTTCATCAAGGGAAGACACAGCCACCTCTCGGTGATTCTTGTTACGCAAAATATTTTCTTCCCGGGCAAGTACTCGAGAACCATCGCGTTAAACACCTCACACTACATTCTCATAAAAAAAAAAAAAAACATATATATTCCAGGTGCAGTGTTTAGCCAGACAACTGTTTGGGCGGGAAGAGGCAAAAAAGTTTGTTGGCATTTATAAAAATGCGGTGTTGAAACGAACCCATGCCTATCTGCTCTGTGACTTAGCCCCGGACACACCGGAAGAATTACAGTTACGTAGCAATATTGTGGGGGAACCACCTTGTGAAAAAGTATTTCTCCTATGAATGGCCTCCTCCGAGATCTCTATCATGACATTAGTAATCTCGCCGACTTGGGAAGCATCCATCAGCTGTACCGGGAAGCCAAGAAACGGGATAAAAATATGTGAAACAGTTTTTTTCAGCAAAGCTGCACCTACACCCTCCATAAGCCGACGAGAAAAAGATTTCTCTGTCGGAAAATATTGGCTCACAAACCCCGTGTCATCATGAAGTGAGACCTGAGGGACCTTTCCATCCTCCAACGACACAATACAAGGGTGAAATATATTCTGCTTTGTTTGGACGTTTTCAGTAGGTATCTACAGGTAGCACCCTTAACCAGTAAATCCGCCATTAGCACGCTAACGGGCCTGCAAAGAATTCTAGAGTCGAAAAAGTCTAAGGGAGTATCATGTCTCTTTACAAACTTACAATCGGCGAGTGCAGGATGAACTGTCTTCGAAAAACGTGTTGCTGAACTCCAATTACTCTCGGGAGACTAAAGTGAGCTTGGCAGAAAAAGTCATTCGAATCATTAAATCCAAAATCTACAATAAAGTGAGCTTGGCAGAAAAAGTCATTCGAATCATTAAATCCAAAATCTATAAGTATCTAACACTAAATAATGCATTAACTTATATAAACATACTCCCGACGCTAATGAAAACGTACGCATCGCTTCTTGGGTAGAGAACAAAACCCGGCTCAAGTTCATGATTGGGGTGAACTGTCTCTTATCAAAAATCAATTCAAACGCATGTATGATAATCATCCTGCGGGAAAGAAAAGGGTCAGTATCGATCTAACAGTGGGGGATATAGTACGTTTACAAACGATCTCCCGCACGCAATATCAGTTCAGTAAGGCTTAAGGCGGTGTCACACTAACACTTTTTCCGTCGATTAATGCGATTTCCGTCGACTTTTCACAGACGATGAAATGAACTTATCGCATGAATTTGTCAGACGATCAGGATCGTTTCCGTAGGCAAATTTCCGCTTTTGTTTACATATCCTGGACCCAGACCAAGACTTTCCGCTTTATTATGGCAGGGAATCAGCATCCAAGGTGGACACGCCTTTCAGAAGAGTTATAAGAAGCCATAGGTGCCTCTGGGACCACACGGACGATTGTTATTAAAAAAAAAAGGCCTGAAAAGAGCGGTATGTGCCGACCAAGGAAAGTATCAGACGAAACACCGTTTGTGTGTGACAGGCCGCAGCCAGGTTATCGTCGATTTTCAGAACGACGACGGAAAAAGTTGACGGAAAAAGTGCTAGTGTGACTCCGCCTTTACCGCGACCAAGACACCGAAGAATTATTCAAAGTCACCTGCATTCATGTGGCACAGAAAATTTCCATTTATTACCTGGAGGATTTAGCGGGTGAGGAAGTGAGGGGTGTTTTTTTTTACCGAGAGGAACTTGTTAAAACGTCTCTTCCTGAGAATTTTCAGGTTGATGTTTTACATATAAGGACATACTGAGGGAAGAGGCAATATTTGGTCCACTGGCGAGGTTATCCTGCCAAATTCGATTCTTGGATAAGCGAAGCAGATTTACTAAGAAATGACGAAATAACCCTTGATATTTCAAAATAAGGATTTAATATTTTTCTCACCCATATATCGCTCCAACTGAGAAAGGAAGTGATTCAAGGACTCAAAAGACACGAATTAGAGTGTATTTCGGAAAATTTCTCCCAATTTTTTTAAAAACGAGTCTGACCGACAAACCTAATGTTATAAAAAAATTGAAAAAATAGAAACGACATTCGTGAAGTGGCTTTGACAAAGACCCCGCTCTTTAAGAAGAAAGCGATTTTACTTTCTAAGCGTTTACTTTCTTTAACGGTGTTGCTACCCTTAGCGGCTAGTATAATTACCAGTTTACTTAAAAAAATGAGTGAGTTCTATCTCGTGCCTGTTTCAATAGCACAGAAATACATGTTTCCCACCATCACATCTGTTACCACCCCTGCAGCTGTCACCACCGCCACCACCACAACCACTACCACCACCACCTCACCTGACATAACCGTCAACCCACGGCGCGTGGCGGGGAAATCCCCTCGCGGAAGTAATCCTTCGCTAAACGAGTTGATTCGTGTCACTGTAGCCCCTGCCCACCGAGAGTTTAGAATATCTCTCGTTAAAATGCTGGATCATAAATCTAATATCGTCTGGGATGAACGGGGAAAATTCCTTCCTCCCTTCTCCGGGTGGAGCATGACAGAGCTTATTAATACGCTAGCCAGTGCTAAGGGTAAATTCCCCGAGAACCAGAAGCCTCCTGCATAGTTGATGTCTTTTTAGAGTGACGGACAGGAGGCGGTGGATTAGGTGATATAAGAATTTTTCTACCTTCTTCCCTGCCACGTGGGTGGGGAGAAGGCGGTGTTTTCACTGTGCTGAGCGGTTTGGCCAAGAAAGCAGTACCATTTCTCCTCCATAATGTAGCTCCCGAGGCCATACAAACGGGAAAAGACGTCCTGGAGATGTTCTAGAAGGATGCCGATTTCGCGAATCGGTAAAGCACATAGGCGTGGCGGCGTTGACGGGCGTAGGACAAAGGCTTACCCGCGGCGGTCGTGTCAAGAAAAAAGAGAAAAATTCTACGCACTCCTGAAAAAAAAAAAAAACAAAGAAACGGACCTAATCGCCGCCGAATAGCTAAGTCTTGTTACAAAAGCGATATATTCGACATGAAAGCGTTAGTATAACCAGACGTATGGCGGTATACGGACTCACTGTACAAGACTAAGGGGCCACGACCCCCTTACGACAATATGCAGCCGCTGTATCAGAAGGTTTCCCCCGCGTGTCGCGTCTGAGAGCCATTGAAAGCTCGATTGCTTCACGTAACAAGCTCGATATATTACCCGTTAATTTAGAGGGACCCAATAATGCCCTTACTGATAACTATACCGAATTTAGAATTCCCGGTGTCACGGGACAGTTCTTAGATCTGAGTACGCTCACCATAGACTTAAGGGCGGGGGTGACGAAACTAGATGGTTCGTCACTCACTGACACGGATCATGTGGTGTTAAAAAGCGTGTTTGAGTAACACGCTTTTTAAAAACTGCACTTGCTGTTTCAATGAGCAGATGGTGGTCAATTCGGCTAATAAACAAGATAAACTTATGCTCTCTAACCTTAAAGAACACGGCCTCAGTATGAATGCTCCCTTGTTACTGGATACAGCGAGTCTGGGTGCCTACCTTCTTGATGACACCGATGTGAGGGTTAGGCTGGAATTAGCTAACAAATCGTGGATTTTAAACACTCATCAAGACAGTAACTCTTTTAAATTTATCCTCCATTCGGCCAAGTTATGGGTGGACCGAGTCGTGCCTCATGTCGCGGCCTTGGAGTCCCTCAATTTGTCCTTGGCGAGCAAAGCACTCCAGTTTACGTACAATCGCTCCCTGTACAAAACTTACGTCTTAGGTATCAATCAAACTAGTCTGCTAGCTGAGCTGCCTTTCTCCAGTATAATTCTCCAAAATTTACAGATGCTCATCGTCGACATGGACAGCTTGTCGGGAGGATATAACAAGAATGGTCTTTACTTCACCCATGCTAATTTGTCTGAAGTCAATATTACTATCAACGGCTCCAGTGTGTATCACATACACAACAATTTTCTCCATCACGTGTCTCGACTATTTTATGCCACCCTCGAAGGCCTGGGTTTGGAAACTTCTCTTTCTGCTTTTGCCGCAGGTCGTACGATTTGTGCCTTTCATTTTGTGACGGAGGACGTGGACACTCGATAAAACCGGGAATATGCGCGTGAAGCTCACATTTAACCAAGGACACAACCGCAATTTGGTCATCATCTTTGCCGACACCAACATCAGCAGCCATTTTCATTTCCAACACCTCCATCTGCAAGACATGGAGGCTGCCAGAGAGGACTGACATCATGGCAATGGAGCTTTATGTTATCCAGCAGATCTTGTCACACCACCTCAGAGGCAAAGCACTGGTATACACGAACTCCCTCTCGTCCCTCCATCTTCTGCGCTCCCGCCACCCTACGACATCAACGACCCTCGTCCATGGTGGCCGACGTTGCAGACAAGATGGCCCTCTCCACCATAAGTACAACACCACTGCCTCTGCTACTCTCCACCGCCAAGCGCCCCATCTCACACACCAGCTAAACCTGGAAAAACACACTATGAGATGCCCTATGCATTACCTCCACGAGCCAGTACCGGACTGACTCATTCCCGAGCAGCCTTGTATACGCCAACGGTCCCGAATCCTACATTTCGCCCTCGCAGGCATCCTTCTGGGAAACACAACACTCACGGGTCACCTTCACTACTTACGTCTGTCCCTAACTCCTGGTGCAGGAATGTTCCTGAGACCACATTTTGATTTTTTTAGCCCTAAACTTCACTACTGTCCATCCTCCTGGCCAGCCTGTTGCCCTACGCCTTACCTGAGTGTTCTCGGGGAGGATACGAGTAGACCAGCTGCCGCGCCTGTGATAGCTTCACAAGACTACTCCAGGACTCATAAGAAATACAAGGTCTTTGTTGCTCTAACAACATATTTCTTTTGCTTGTTTACTTGATTCTCTTTTTCTACCTTTTATATCTACAGATATGTATTTTAACTATTCTTTCATCTTCGATATTCAACAAAGAAAGAGTTCCCATGGTCGTAGAGACAACAATGTTTGTGTACATCTGACAGTTTCACCTCGTACCAGACTATGTTATTTACTTCGTTTAGTAATTATAACTTCAGTCTTGGCACAATAATCTCTCATAGAGTGTGGTGATGTCTGAAGTACTTGTGATGTATTTAGAAACTCAAATTCATGGAGAGATACGTGAGAAATACGTGAAAGCAGGAGCTGTCTGGATGCGGTCAAAGCGGCGATGTGTGTGTGTGTGTGTGTGTGTGTGTGTGTGTGTGTGTGTTCTGTGTTTGTGCACAGGCACTAAACAAGTTTTTATATTCTTGGTCCTTTGTATAATTTAGTGTCGCTACTGCACAACAGACTAATCAAATTAAATAAAATTCTCTCTCTCTCTCTCTCTCTCTCTCTCTCTCTCTCTCTCTCTCTCTCTCTCTCTCTCTCTCTCTCTCTCTCTCTCTCTCTCTCTCTCTCTCTCTCTCATCTTTGCGATGAAATAACCAATATACTATTGTCCTTCTAACAGGAAGTGGTGGACCTGCTGGCTCAGTCTGGATTGGACAGTTGCAATGAATGGCTAAAATTGTTGGAGGATAGTGAGGTCAATTGTGCCACCCTTAAACGTGTTGTGAGACATGTTACAAAGTGTGAAGATGAGGTTGTAACCGTGGAGGACAGCACCATTTATAGCGCTAAGAACCTTCTGCCTCTTATCCCTCCAAAAGTTGTAACTATAGAACTACATAGGAAGGAATCAAACGTGCAAGATCTCGTCTTTGCACATCATACCTACAAAACCCTGTATTTGTGGTGCTCCTTCAAGCAACCAAACCAACAGACAGCCCAGGACTTTCTTCTACCTACTTTGCCACGGTGAAGAAATTTAACAATGTATTATTATTATAGCAATTAAAAAATGATAATAATGATAATGATGATGATGATGAAGATGATAACAATAATAATAATAATAATAATAATAATAATAATAATAATAATAATAATAATAATGATAATAATAATAATAATAATAATGATAATAATAATAATAATAACAACAACAATAAAAATGATAATAATAATAATAATAATAATAATAATAATAATAATAATAATAATAATAATGTTGATAATAAAAAAAAAAATAATAATAATAATACAAATAAAAGTAATAATAATGACAGTAATAATAA
>CM035202.1:1600486-1620926 GCA_020233015.1 Callinectes sapidus | reverse complement strand
TAATAATAATAATAATAATAATAATAATAATAATTAATTATTATTAT
Source organism: Callinectes sapidus (assembly GCA_020233015.1). NCBI lineage: Eukaryota > Metazoa > Arthropoda > Malacostraca > Decapoda > Portunidae > Callinectes > Callinectes sapidus. The sequence continues at coordinate 1,620,879 of CM035202.1, read as the reverse complement.
TATTATTATTATTATTATTATTATTATCATTATTATTATTATTATTATTATCATTGTAAACTAAAAATATGAATTATAAAGGCAATAATAACAATAATGATAATAATAACAATAACAACAATTATAATAATGATTATTATTATTTTTATTATTATTATTATAATTATTTTTATTATTATTATTATTACTATTATTATTGTTATTATTATTATTATTATTATTATTATTATTATTATTATTATTATTATTATTATTATTATTATATGAATAATAATGATAATGATAATAATAATAATAATAATAATAATAATAATAATAATAATAATAATAATAAGAAGAAGAAGAAGATGATGAAAAATGAGAAAAAGAAGGAGAATAGGAAGAATTATCATCGTCATTTCTATTATCATTATATTTGTTATTATCATTATTTTCTATTATAATTTCCTTTTATTATTATGGTATTTTTTTTTATTTATTATTTATTTATTTATTTATTATTCTTTATGTAGAAGGGAGGCGGCCAAGGGCAACAAAAATAAAACGAAATATCTCACTGAAGTGCCGGTCTCTGGAATGTCTAGATTCATGAGCCGAAAGAATGGGATAAGTGTACTGATACCTCTCTCTTAAAACTGTTCAAGTCATAGGCAAGTGGAAATGCAGAAGCAGGGTGTGAGTTCCAGAGTTTACAAGAGAAAGGAATGAAAGACCGAGAATACTGGTTAACTCTTGCATTAGAGAGTCGGACAGAATAGGAGTGAGAGGAAGAAGCAAGTCTTGTGCAGCGAGGCCGCAGGAGCAGGAGAGGCACGCAGTTAGTGAGATCAGAAGAGCAGTTAGCATGAAAATTGTGGTAAAAGAGAGCAACAAAGGCAACATTGCTGCGGTGAGAGAGAGGCTGAATACAGTCAGTCAGAGGAGAGGAGTTGATAAGACGAAAAGCTTTTGATTCCACCCTGTTCAATAGAGCTGTATGAGTGGAGCCTCCCCAAACATGCGAAGCATACTCCATACATGGACGGATGAGACCTCTGTATATAGTTAGCAATTGGGGAGGTGAGTAAAACTGGCGGAGACGGCTCAGAATATCTAAGTTCATGGAAGCTGTTTTAGCTAGAGAGTAGATATGAAGTTTTCAGTTTAGATTACAAGTAAAGGATAGAATAAGAATGTTTATATAGGAGAAGGGGACAGTTGAGTGTCATTGAAGAAGAGGGGATAGTTATTTGGAAGGTTGTGTCGAGATGATAGGTAGAGGAATTGAGTTTTTGAGGCATTGAACAACACTAAGTTTGCTTTGCCCCAATCAGAAATTTTAGAGAGAACAGATGTTAGGCTTTCTGACGCTTCCCTGCGTGAGCTGCATACTTCCTGAGGGGTTGGTCGTCTATGGAAAGACGTGAAAAAGTGCAACGTGGGTTCATGATCATAAGAGTGGATAGGGCAAGAAGTTTAGTGTAGAAGATCATTGATGAATAATAGGTAGAGAGTCGGTGATAGGACAGACCCTTGAGGAACATCACTGTTGATAGATTTAGGGGAAGAACAGTGACCGTCTACCACAGCAGCAATAAAATGATAGGAAAGGAAACTTGACTTTAAGTTGCAGAGAGAAGGATAGAAGCCGTAGGAGGGTAGTATGGCAATTAAAGCTTTGTGCTAGATTCTATCAAAAGCTTTTGGTATGTATAGGGCTACACCAAAAGTTTCACCAAAATCTGTAAAAGATGACCAAGACTCAGTAAGGAAAGCCAGAAGATCACCAGTAGAGCGGCCTTGACGGAAGCCATACTGGCGGTCAGATAGAAGATTGTGACGTGATAGATGTTTAAGAATTTTCTTGTTAAGAATATATTCAAAAACTTTAGATAAGCAGGAGATTAAAGCAATAGGACGGTAGTTTGAAGGATTAGAACGGTCACCCTTTTTAGGAACAGGCTGAATGTAGGCAAACTTCCAGCAAAAAGGAAAGGTAGATGTAGATAGACAGGGTTGAAATAGTTTGACTAGGCAAGGTGCAAGCACGGAGGCACAGTTTCGGAGAACAATAGAAGGGACCCTATCAGGTTCATAAGCCTTCAGATGGTTTAGGCCAACGAGGGCATGGAAAACCTCATTACGAAGGATTTTAACAGGTAGTATGAAGTAGTCTGAAGTGGGAAGAGAAGAAGGAACAAGCCCGGAATCGTCCAAGGTAGAATTATTAGCAAAGGTTTGAGCAAAGAGTTGAGCTTTAGAGATAGATGAGATGGCATTGGTGCCATCTGGTTGAACTAAAGGAGGGAAAGATGAATAAGTAAAGTTGTTGGAGATGTTTTTGGCTAGATGGCAGAAATCTGGAGGTGAGTTATATCTGGAAAGATTTTGACACTTTCTATGTATGAAGGAGTTTTTGGCATGTTGAAGAATAATCTTGGCTCTATTTCGGACAGAAATATAAAGCGCGTGAGACTCAGATGATGGTAGGCTCAAGTACCTTTTGTGGGTCATTTCTCTATCATGGATAGCACGAGAGCTAGCTGTGGTAAACCAGGGTTTGTATGGGTAAGGTTGAGAAAAAAGAGTGAGGAATGTACGCCTCCATGCCAGACACTATCACCTCTGTTATGCGCTCAGCACACAGAGACTGGTCTCTGTCACGGAAGCAGCAATCATTCCTAGGAAAATCGGCATAATACCTCCTCAGGTCTCCGCAACGAGCAGAGACAAAACGCCAAAGGTACCTCCGCTTTGGAGGGTCCTGAGGAGGAATTGGAGAGATAGGACAAGATATAGATGTGAGATTGTGATCGGAGGAACGCAACAGAGAAAAAAAGGTGACAGCATAAGCAGAAGGATTAGAGGTTAGCAAAAGGTCAAGAATGTTAGGCGTATCTCCAAGACGGTCAGGGATACGAGTAGGGTGTTGCACCAGTTGCTCTAGTTCATGTAGGATAGCAAAGTTATAGGCAAGTTCACCAGGATGGTCAGTGAAAGGAGAGGGAAGCCAAAGCTGGTGGTGAACATTGAAGTCTCCAAGAATGGAGATCTCTGCAAAAGGAAAGAGAGTCAGAATGTGCTCCACTTTAGAAGTTAGGTAGTCAAAGAATTTTCTATAGTCAGAGGAGTTAGGTGAGAGATATACAGCACAGAAAAATTTAGTTAGAGAGTGACTCTGAAGGCGAAGCCAGATGGTGGAAAACACTGAAGACTCAAGAGTGTGGGCACGAGAGCATATTATGTCGTTGGGGACACAGATGCAACATATAGCTAATATTATTATTATCATTATTGTTATTATTGTTTTTATTATTCCTACTTTACTTTTATTACAATAATAATAATAATAATAATGATGATAATAATAATAATAATAATAATAATAATAATAATAATAATAATAATAATAATAATAGTAATAATAATAATATTAATAATAATCATCATTATTATTATTATCATTATTATTATTATTATTATTATTATTATTATCATTATTATTATTATTATTATTATTATTATTATTATTATTATCATCATTATTATTATCTTTGCTGTTATTATTATTAAGAGTATTATTAATATTTTTTGTATTATTGTTATTACTATTATTATTATTATTATTATTATTATTATTATTATTATTATTATTATTATTATTATTATTTTAATAGTTATCTATTTTATTCATTTATTTTTATATTATTTTTCTCATTGTTATCGTATTATCCATCATCACATCCTGATTACACAGTATCATTGCAGCAATGGTCTTGAGACATTCGTTGGTTATTTAAGTGCTGATGCGACCAAGATGATGAGCGAGTTCAAGCACCTGAAGTGTCTACAGTTGGCCATATCAGATGACCACGATGCCAGAACTATCTTTCCTGCTATAAATGTCGTCTGTTCATCACTTCATAGCCTTCAGACCCTCTGTGAGTTTTGTCACACTGTTATTCTGTTACAGTTTGTTTAGTTTCGTTTCGAATTTAGTGTATGCTTTGATGTAGAAAATTTTTATACAGGTATTCTTGAAAACTTATTGTACCCAGTTCTGAGACCTTTTGTGATATTATATGTTTCCTAACGACTTGGACAATATATTCAAACGAATTCCATTGATATTTTCTATTTTCATTAATTTTGAAACCAGAAATAGATAAACAAAAGTTCTAGATATTTATCTTAAAGAGTTTCAGATTTAAGAACAAAATATCAAACAGAAAAGGTCTATGGGAGGTTCCGTCTTCCTCTCTATTCAGACGTTTATGTGGTCCGTTAAACTGCCCCATGAACCAGGCGTCAACCATTGCATATACTTTTTTTTTTTTTTTTTTTTTTTTTTTTTTTTGCCATGCAGCTATACGAATGGCCATACTCACGGACAAGAAAGAACTAAAGTAATAGACATTAATCATAAGCTGGTTTACTTTATTTTCGTTTATCGTTACACTTTTGAACACATGGAAAAAAAAAAAGAAAAATCAGTTTCTCATTATCTTAACTATCAATGATTTTATATTTGCATCAAAATCCTTTCCTGCACATGTGCAGCATAATCACTCTGCCCGTTATCACGATGTCATCCACTGACGAGTTTCTTGAGGCTGTTCTTCTTAGTGGGAGCCATCTATACAGGGGGTCCTCGAGTTACGATGGAGATCTGTTCCTACGATTGTGTGTCTTGTAACCCGAATTTCGATGTAAGTCGGAACATACATACGTAAATAAGCACCTACGTCACACACCTATGCTAACACAGTAGTAAACACAACACATGAAGGGCATATAAACATATAAATGCTTGGGAGCCATAATGAAGGACAAAAAGTTAACAAAACAGCAACACAAGCGAAAAGGAGCGAATAAGCAACAACCGAAAATGGCGTACAATAGGAACTGACGGACGCTATCTTCCTCGGTGTAGCACCACGTGACGACATATTCTTCCACCGCGCTCACCAACTAGTCTCTGCGCGAAGTTTGCATTTATGACGCAAACCGCTTAAGTCGAAACAAGGATTTTTATAATTCATGTGTCGTAACCACGAAACGTCGTAACTCGAGACCGTCGTAACCCGAGGACTCCCTGTATTGGATGTTTGGATGTGTTCTCCAGAGGACCCTGGAGAAGATTAGATGATCGTAGCACCATCGTGGGCAAACATTCGAATCCATAGGAGCTGTATCTTAAAATGATCAGTTCGATGGGGGGATGATGTACCTTGTCTACAATGGCGCTCAGTCTCCTCATCTGTCCAATTTTCTCTTTGATCCTGGGGTAATTTTATTATAGATTCCTGTCATATGAATAAGAAAAATTCAATTTCTTCTTGGTTCATTGCATACTATTATGATGGGCAGAGTAATTTCTAATGCGCTTTCCACTACTTTCGTACATTCCAAAGAAATACGGTAAGCATCTCCTCTTCAGAGGGAGGGACGTCACATATAACGAATTACCGCTACATCTACAGTGTCTAGACGATTTTATGTCTGATTCAGTTCGGCCTCTCCGTACATTTAACTATCTCATCCCAACTACATTTACATTTGCTCACTTCAACTCCGGTGGTGTTTTGAGTTTGGCCATAATGCACTGGTCCACCATTGCTGTTGTTGCTCTGGCATGGGCGCTCATGCCATCATAGAATCAATATTGTTGCTCCTCATCGAGAACTTGTCTACTGACAAGGGAAGGGTGTTGAGGCTCCTTTATATGCAGGCTCTCACTATTCGTCCCAGCCTAATGCCCCGAATCCCAGGTGCATCTCCAAGAAGGGCACTCTTCTCTATCTGGTCTCCGTTTTTCCTTAAAGATCCCTTTTCATAACTAGTTTTCTCAATTGGAAAAGGATGAAGGTTGTGTAGATAGGTCTTTCTCTGCCATTGGCTTGACTTCTGCCTCGAAGATGCAAGTGCCTCAAAACTCTGAGGCTAGGAACCTCCACTCAACCTCCTCCCAAAAGACACCATGGCTCCACTGATTTGGTCAGTATGTAGTGTCGCTCCGCGCTATTATTATTGCTCGTGTGTGGTCTGCTGGAACTGTTTTATCCGTTTCTGTTAGCGTCCTTGTTAATTTTACTGGGTTTGCTATCTCTTAAAGGACAGACAATAACCCCTTTCCTGTTCCCTCTTTCTTTCTCTATCCTCCTCTGACTATAGAAAATTCTTTGACTACCTAACTTCTAAAGTAGAGGACATTCTGACTCTCTTTCCTTTTGAGGAGATCTCCATTCTTGGAGACTTCAATGTTCACCACCAGCTTTGGCTTTCCTCTCCTTTCACTGACCATCCTGGTGAACTTACCTATAACTTTGCTATCCTACATGAACTAGAGCAACTGGTGCAACACCTTACTCGTATTCATGACCGTCTTGGAGATACGCCTAACATTCTTGACCTTTTCCTAACCTCTAAACCTACGTCTTATGCTGTCACCTTTTTTCGCCATTGTGTTCCTCCGATCACAATCTTATATCTGTATCTTGTCCTATCTCTCAAATTCCTCCCCGGGATCCTCCAAAGCGGAGGTGCCTTTGGCGTTTTGCCTCTGCTATTGGTGAGACCTGAGGAAGTAATATGCTGATTTTCCTTGGAATAATTACTGCTTCCGTGACAGAGACCTGTCTCTGTGTGCTGAACGCATAACAGAGGTGATAGTGTCTGGCATGGAGGCGTACATTCCTCACTCTTTTTTCTCGACCTAAACCTTCCAAACCCTGGTTTAACACAGCTTGCTCTCGTGCTATCAGTGATAGGGAGGTGGCCCACAAAAGGTACTTGGGCCTTCCATCACCTGAGTCTCACGCGCTTTATATTTCTGCCCGAAATCATGCCAAGTCTGTTCTTCAACTTGCCAAAAACTCTTTCATTCATAGAAAGTGTCAAAATCTTTCTAGATGTAACTCACCTCGAGACTTCTGGTATCTAGCCAAAAACATCTCCAACAACTTTACTTCTTCATCTTTTCCTCCTTTAGGTCAACCAGATGGCACCAATGCCATCTCATCTATCTCTAAAGCTGAACTCTTCTCTCAAACCTTTGCTAATAACTCTGCCTTGGACGATTCCGGGCTTTTTCCTCTTTCTCATCCCCACTCTGACTACTTCATGCTACCTGTCAAAATCCTTCGTAATGAGGTTTTCCATGCACCCGTTGGCCTAAATCCTCGGAAGGCTTATGGACCTGATGGGGTCCCTCCTATTGTTCTCCGAAAATGTGCCTCCGTGCTTGCACCTTGCCTAGTCAAACTCTTTCAACTCTATCTATCTACATCTACCTTTCCTTCCTGTTGAAAGTTTGCCTACATTCAACCTGATCCTAAAAAGGGTGACCGTTATAATTCTTCAAACTACCGTCCTATTGCTTTAATCTCCTGATTATCTAAAGTTTCTCATCTATTTTCAACAAGAAGAGTCTTAAACATCTATCACTTCACAATCTTCTATCTGACCGCCAGTATGGCTTCCGCCAAGGCCGCTCTACTGGTGATCTTCTGGCTTTCCCTACTGAGTCTTGGTCATCCTCTTTTAGAGATTTTGGTGAAACTTTTGCTGTAGCTCTAAACAGTCTGGCACAAAGCTTTAATTTCCAAACTACCCTCCTATGGCTTCTATCCTTCTCTCTGCAATTTCATCTCAAATTTCCTTTCAGATCGTTCTATTGCTGCTGTGGTAGACGGTCACTGTTCTTCCCCTAAATCTATCAACAGTGGTGTTTCTCAAGAGTATGTCCTATCATCCACTCTCTTCCTATTATTCATTAATGATCTTCTAAACCAAACATCTTGCCCTATCCACTCCTATGCTTATGATACCACCTTGCACTTTTCCATGTCTTTCCATAGACGACCGACCATTCAGGAAGTACACAGCTCACGCAGGGAAGCGTCAGAACGCCTAATTTCTGATCTCTCTAAAATTTCTGATTGGGGCAAAGCAAACTTAGTGTTGTTCAATGCCTCAAAAACTCAATTCCTCCACCTGTCAATTCGACACAACCTTCCAATAACTATCCCCTCTTCTTCAATGACACTCAACTGTCTCCTTCTACACTAAACATTCTTGTTCTATTCTTTACTTGTAATCTAAATTGGAAACTTCACATCTCCTCTCTAGCTAAAACAGCTTCTATGAAGTTAGGTGTTCTGAGCCGTCTCTGCCAGTTTTACTCACCTTCCCAACTGCTAACTCTATACAGGGGCCTCATCCGCCCATGTATGGAGTATGCTTCACATGTTTGGGGAGGCTCCACTCATACAGCTCTATTGAACAGGGTGGAATCAAAAGCTTTTCATCTTATCAACTCCTCTCCTCTGACTGACTGTATTCAGCCTCTTTCTCATCGCCGCAATGTTGCCTCTGTTGCTCTCTTTTACCGCTATTTTCATGCTAACTCCTCTTCTGATCTCGCTAACTGCGTGCCTCCCCTGCTCCCGCGGCCTCGTTGCACAAGACTTGCCTCTTTCTCTCACCCCTATTCTGTCCACCTTTCTAATGCAAGAGTAAACCAGTATTCTCAGTCTTTCATTCCTTTCTCTGGTAAACTCTGGAACTCTCTCTCCCTGCTTCTGTATTTCCATCTGCCTATGACTTGAACTGTTTCAAGAGAGAGGTATCAAGACACTTATCCCATTCTTTTGGCTACTGAGTCTGGACTTTCCAGGGACCGGTACTACAGTGGGCCCTTTTGTTTTATTTTTGTTGCCTTTGGCCGACTCCCTTCTACATAAGAAAAAAAAAAGACTCCTGTTCTGTAGAGCATTCTCTCTCTTCCTCCACGCATACTTCTCAGTGTCTTGCTGTCCCTTCTGCAGTGGTTACCAAGACATAATATTGTTAGAGGAAACCAGATGTCACATGAGTCTATGCTTTCTTCTTATTCATTACATTCAACATGGATGTCAAATGTCATTCAAATGCTAATGATCTCCAACCTGCCTATCGAGCCCTTAAGAAACTTTGCTCTAAGTCTATATCTCACACTTTCAAGAAGGCTCAGTGAAATTCATGGAGATCGTACTTTTTTCCATCACAGTTCGGACACCAGTTACTAAGTTTTATATCAAAGAACGAAAATCACGAGCAAGTTTTCTCCCTTCCTCATGTCTTGTCTCGTGCTGGCGGATCCTAAGATGCCAGCACACGTGTTTCCTGACTATTTCTCTTGAATATTTCGAAAAGAATCCGTTGTGCCAGGGGCTCGTTATCAGCAGATTTTGCATGGACTTTGCTTCCCCTAGTTGAATTTAATAAAGTTTCATTTCATCCACTGAGTTAAATACAGTTTTATCACGGTGCCATGATTCGTCACATGTCTGATACTGGTTTACATGTTTGTTGCAATATAGCTCACAAAAAGTATGGTATACTTCTGATACTCTATTATAGTTAAAATCCTCAATTTGTGAAACATTTGCCTAGGGTCACAACCAGGTGATTGTGTTTTTCAATTTAGAGAAGACATATGACAAAACTTGATGCCATGGTACTTGACTTGGTCTGTTTGAGTTTAGTTTTCACGGTCACCTTCCAATCTTCCTTCGACAGTCGTTATTTATTTATTTATTCATTTATTACTTTTTTTTACAGCTTCGTGTGGGTAATATCGTTTCTGAGTTTTGCTTTCTTGAAGATGGTCAACTGCTATGTGCTGTAGCTATCGATGATGTTATTGGTGCTCTCTGGCGTTCTTAGTTTAATGAGGAAGACCTATCCATCTCATTCTCAATAGCCTTACATGTGACGTAGTTAACAGAAACTACAATTAGCAATTAGTCACGTCGCACATACCTATTAGCGCTAGAATTTTTAATTGTCTCTGATTTCCTGGGGGAAAGGGCTGTCTTATCTAATTTGGAAACCGATGTGCAGAAACAAATACAACATGAATTGCTGCACATGTGTACTTAAAATTAAAAGCATAACTCTTAATGTTATTATTTATACTCACTGGTGTATGATAAGGCTTTGTTCATTCAATTATATGATGAAACCAAAAATAGGTAATAATTTTTTTTTGTAATATAAGTATGTGCAGTAAAAATAAAATAATGCGAATTTAGGTTTATTTATTTTTTCTGGGATTATTAAAACATAACAGATAACACCATCACCTCCTTTGTATAGAACTAATCACTGAAATAAAAACAGAATAGCACTGCTGGCGGAGGTACGAAGGTACTGAAGAAAGTCCCGTTTGCACGATTGTTGTACCGGAAACGTTAAGTCTCCGATACAACATACATTACATGCATTTGACTATTGTTTAATACATTCAAATGAAATTATATATTAGTATACCTTCATTGTAGTCAGTAGAAAATGACAAATTACTTGCCTTGATACAATTATAGGCGGTTTTATGAATATCATCCGAAAAGATGAATAGAGACTCAAACAAAGTCATATGCCATCAGTTATCATGAAAGCAACTGGGTCAAATTTCAGTCGCATTTATGTACAACAATACACCTTTGTAAGTTTGTAAAATTTGCCCCCAAAAGTATTTATTTTCCAGCATGAATTACAAAATCTAGTGCTGTCTGGTATGAAAACCCTGACTGCGACGCGGCTAATTAACAAAGTTTTCCACTGTGTTGATGTTCGTGTTTTTTTCTTTTTTTTCCTCAATGACAGTATTCATGCACATTTGTCGACTTCGTGGAGGTGGAAGTATGAATATCAGGAAATATGAGTTGTACTGAAAGTTGGTGACAATCATATATAGCTTACATTCTCCCTCTTCGTTCTATTTAGTCTATGCATTTCTATTCAAACATATTTCATTGTTTCCTGTCTCCCAGTCCTATTTACTTTCTTAAAAATGGTGTTTAATATTTTCTTTGCACTGAATAAGGGAGAGAAAGGGTCTAAATCTCTTATAAATATGTGTATTATCATTTGATAAGGTGATTTTGACATCTATCTAAGACATTGGACATATAATGATGGTCAAGTACAGGTGATACGTAGATATTGCCAAACTCTTACGTCTTGCTATTATAAACAGTGTGCACTCAATGCCAAAGTCTGAAGAGCGATGCATATGACAGTTTACCCAAGAATGTGAAGCCTGTTGTCTGGCAGTGGGGCGTCGGGGCAGGGTAAAGCAGGAGCGTGTTCATTGTATGCTGTGGCAGGAAAATAATTGTCTTTAGAGGGAAGGCTGTGACTGCTCCCGATGTGTTGTGAAACAGTTATGTCAAAGCTGGCTTTAATAATAAACTAATATAATTTTCTTAACTAGTGCTATTTCATCTGAATTGGAATTATTATATCGTTTCAAAGCAGCGGCAGTGAAAAAAAAGGCCACTAATTTACCAATCCCCTTGTAGATCCGAAAGAGTTTACCGAAACTTCCATCTCAAATAAAGCCAGTCATAGGAAGTTGGAAATGCAGAAGGCAGAATTTACCAGAGAAAAGATATGCATGACTGAGAGTAATGGTTAGCTCTTACATTAGAGAGTTGGACTGAATATGGGTGAGCGAAGAAGAAAGCCGTGTGCGGCGAGGCCGCAAGAGGGGAGACAGGCTGTTGGTAAGATCAATAGAGCAGTTAGCATGAAAATAGGGACCGAAGATAGCAAAAGATGCAACGTTCCAATGGTGAGAAAAAAACCTAATGACAGTCAGTTAGAGGAAAGGAGTTGATAAGACAAAAAACTTTTGATTCCACCCAGCCTAAAAAGAACGTGTGAGTTAAACTCCTCACATATGCGAACTATATTACATACATGGGTGAATAAGGCCCTTGTGTAAAGTAAAAAGTTCGGATGTTGAGAAAGGTGGTGGAGACACCTCAGAACGCCTTACTACATAGAAGCAGTTTTAGCAAAAGATAATATGTGAAGTTTTCAGTTAAGATTATAAGTAGAGGAGATATTTAGGATATTCAGTGTAGAAAAGAGGGACAGTTAAGTATCATTGAAGAAGTGGTATGAAATGTTGTATCAAGTTGATAGAAGAAGAAATTGAGTTTAGAGGCACTGATCACTGTTAAGTTTTCTCTGCCTTAATCAGAAAGAAACCTTTGAAGAATCATAAGTCAAGCTTTATGTGGCGTTCCTGTGGGATCAGTTAACTTTCTGAAGGGAAAACGTGGAAAAGTGTACTGTAGGGTGGTATCATCAGCGTTGGAATGGATGGGGCAGTAAGTTTGGTTTAAAAAATCAATAGTGAATAGTAGAGAGTGGTGACAGGACAGAAAAGAACAATGCAGTCTATTACAACAGCAATAGAACGATCAAAGAGGATAAGGTCAATGTACAGAATTTGCAGTTGGGAGATGAGAAAAACTGGCGGAGACACTTAAAACCTGAAGCTGTTTAAGCAAGAAATGATATCGTGTTGTCTCCTCAAAAGTGATTCTTCTATTTTAGAGGAGTGGATCAGGATCCGGGTAAACACTGTAATGTTTATCATAGTCACTTTTCTAACTACAGTCAACCCTCTAACGTTTTCTATCGTGTAATTTCAGGGTATACTCAACAGAATGTTATTTTATATGCGTATATGCAAGCTATCATATTTTATTGTGTATTGCTTTTATGTTTATCAAAATTTAATTTTATTATTTGATTTTATTTATAATTCTAGTCCAGGCCATTTTAGATATACGTTTGTAAGGGTTCAGTATTTTAATTAACATATGATGCATGAACGCGTGTCTGGTGTTTAACCTAAAAGATTAACCCTCTCGTTTTTTTTTTTTCATGAATAAGTCAGACTGAGCCCAGATACCGTTCTAGAAACACGCATTCTGCACCTCTGTCTTTCTATCACCTCCGTGTGGATATTTCTGTACACTCATCTGGCCTAGGGTCCTAGTTAAATAAAGTTAGGTTTCCCATTGTCCTGTGAATTTTAGTTTTGCTGTTCACTTCCTTGTCCTTAGCGGCAATAGGTGTCTGTTGCCACCGAGTTAGATTGTCTTTCCTCTCTTACCTACGGAGGATCCGCCTCAGTGAACGTGCTTTTGGAGTAAATTAACACCGTCCGCGCCCCCTAGAGTGGTTTGGCAGGACAGTCTGACCATAGGAATCTCCTCCCTGACCTCCTCCCACTTGTGTCCCACTCTCGTCCTGTAGGAGGGGGGGTGTACCCCCTCCATCCCGGACGGGCTCTCCTCCCCTCCCCCTCCAAGGGGGATCGTCGATCAGTATCCTTCCTCCCCCTCCAAGGGGGAGGGAGGATACTGATCGACGAACCCCGACTGCCCAACTAAACATTGATCCCAATAAAGCGACCTTTGTGACTCTAAACTCTAAGACTGCGACTCGACTCTCAACAGTCAATTCTTTTATAATAAAGAAAATCATTGACTGTAATACTGGAAATGTAAATGTAAAGAAATTTGCCAGTGGTGACTTACTAGTTCAGACCATTAACGTAAGTCAAGTTAAATCATTGTTGAAGCTCCGGTTCATCCATGACATCGAGATCGAGGCTTTCATTCCAGTGTCTATGAACTCGTGTCGGGAGTTACCTCCCACAGCGATTTTGTGGATATGGACGAGGCCGAGATTACTGATTGCATGGCTGACCAGGACGTAATTGAAGCTCGTAAGATAACTAAGAATGTTGACGGCACCAGAAGGAGCACAGCATCTGTCATTTTAACTTTCAGTGCTGCTAAATTGCCAGATAGGGTTCATGTAGGATACGAGTCGGTTTCCGTTCGTCCCTACATCCCGAATCCTCTCCGTTGTTTCAATTGCCAACTTTATGATCATCATGGAAATGCTTGTCGGTCTTCCCACGCCTACTGCGATAGATGCAGCGTCATTCTGCAGACCAATGTACATCTCTTGTCCAAAAGTGCCGTAATTGTGAGGGTGCTCATTCCACTTTCTCGCGCGATCGCTCTCGTGGAAATTGGAAAAAGATATCTGCACAGTGAAAGCTACTGAAGGGATTTCTTACTATGGAGCAAGGATGAGAGTGAAGCAGACGCAGCCCGCTCCTACTTCAAACGCTTCTTATGCTTCAGCAGTAAGAGCTCCTCCCAAGATGTGCACTATTGGTATTCAGACAGATCCGTTGCCTGCTTCTTTTACCTCCAGTTTCCCCTTCAACCTCTGCTTCATCACCTGCTGAAGCTACCTCCACTTCCACTAAAACTTCTACTGCTATCACTTCCTCTGTTCCATATCTGTCCGCTATCTCTCGTGTTCCCAGTAAGGGTGAAACAAGGATTCTCTAAGAAGGATACCAAGCCGTGAATTTTACCTTGGAGGAAAGGTCATGGCGCCTCAGTGGCCACTGACGGAAGCTAAAAGATAGAGAATGGAACCCATTTTCTCTGTTTCACAAGAGATGGCTATATTGTTTTGCTTAATTTTTCGCCCTCCTTTTCTTATATTAGTCGTATTCATTCATAGTCGTACTCATTCATAGGTATTGATACATATACATATAATTAATATATTTTATTGTGTAATATCGGTTACATAAAGTCAATAGCCATAATAACTAGATTAATTCTCAAACTGTAGCCAGAATGGGGCCCACAATGTGTTGTTGCTACTGCCGCCATGTGCTAACCGCGAGGGAGGCAGGCAGCGAGGAAGGGAGGGAGGCTCGCTGCTCCACGTGTCGCCTCGCCCATGGTAACAAGGTGGTGGTCTTTCCAGTCAGCTTGCGTTGGAGCCACTGCATTCGTCTACAAGTGAAATGTGTGTTAGCGCCAATAAAATTCAACTCAACAATAAAACCAGTCAATATGTCACAACCTTTAGAACAATCTGGATAAGGTTAGGCTAGATTTGTAAATGTTTTAACGATATTTATCTAACGTTTCCTCTGTGAGGCAGATACTCCGATATATAATGACTTTTTATTTAAATGTGTTATATTTATTGACTTATCTTATCATTATCTATCACTACATACCTTCTAGTGTTTCTAGGGAACAGATGAAGGCGCATCCGTGGACAAGTTGCTCAATTTTCGCCACAAAAGCAGCAAGAACTGTTCCTTGTTGTTGCTGTGCGTGGGGATATTTTGAATGTGGTGGTGCCGGTGGAGCGTTGCCGCTGTGTGGCGTGACGGGCGTCAACAGCTGGCCCGGCCCAGTGGTCCCCCACACCTTCACTACTCTCCACTGCTGCTGCCCCCTAGTGTGCACTGACGGCATGAACATTTTCCTCAATTTCGCCAATTCGATCACTTCATCCTTGCGTATAATATCCTTGGGGTGAAAAGACTGACAAGGCTGATAAACTAAATCTAACAAAACTAGAACGCACTCGCCCTTTCCATGTCGTCGCAGCTCCCGCGCCTTCGAGGTTCTCACGCTCGGTCCCTCTCGACGAGCTCCGGGGAGTTAACGATTGATGACCCAATGGATGTCACCACTAGTAAGGGCCGGGAGAGGTCCCCCTGCAGTTCCTCTGAGCGCAAAAGGACCAAGAAACACGGCCGCGACCACCACTCTTAAGCCATAATGTTCAAGGTGTTACAGTGGGACTGCAGAGGTATTCGGAATAAAGATTCATATTTGTCACTTTTAGTAACACTACCATCCGTATAGAAGATATGAGGGACACGGCGTTGCCATATACATACATAAAACACTAACACAAACAAGTGACGTTGAATACAACATTAGTAGTGAGTTATAGTCTCACACACAACTATGCAATTGCAATGTGCAGGCCCGAAGAATGTATCACTTGCTTTGGATATTTTTTTTCAATTCCTATGATTTATGCTTTATTTTGTAAGCTGTAGTCAATCAATCAATCAATCAATCAATCTATCTATCTATGTATCTATCCATCCATCTATCTATCTATCTATCTTTGGAGTATTCATCCCATGTATGGGGAGGTTCCACTTACACAGTTTTATTAGATAGAGTAAAATCGAAACCTCTCATCTTCAGCCTTTTCCTCAATGCGGGGATGATAAATCTCTTCCTACTTTCTATTGACATTTTTGATTACCAATTGCTCCGAACTTGCTAAATGCATAACTCCCCTCTCGCGGCCTCGCTGCATAAGGCTTTCTTCTTTTTCTCATCCCTATCCTGCCCATCTCTCTAATGGAAAAAGTCACACAATGCCCCGTGTACGTGTGTATGTGTGTCTCTATGTGTGTAGCGGGCTTGAGAGTAGACAGAGAAGAAACGTGTCTGGGACGGGAAAGAGAGAGAGAGACAGAGAGAGAGAGAGAGAGAGAGAGAGAGAGAGAGAGAGAGAGAGAGAGAGAGAGAGAGAGAGAGAGAGAGAGACGCGTGACGGAGGAGCGAAACAAAGGGAGGGGATTTTGACGAGTCGGCAGATGGTTCCTGGCTGGCCGCAGGCAGGACAGTGAGCATGAGAGAAGGACAGAGGGAAGACCCGCCTGGGAGTGCCACCTCGCTTCCCCTCGTTCCTGGACAGATGTACCCTCTGACTGCCATGTAATTGTGCCTGTGTGTTGGCAGCGTGTGTACCAGGACTGTGTGTGACTGTTGACATTGTGGAAACGTGTTGGGAGGCCGTGAAAGAGGTGTGAGGTGGCCCAAAGTGTTGTCCCTTGCTGTGCGCTGCCTTTGTCCTGTGTCCGCCCTTTTGTATGGCGTCCCGTCACGGACCCCCTTGTGTCACTTGTATGGTGTATGCAGTAAACTGGCCAAAGTGAACTCTGTGTCTGCTTTGTCCCTCCATTTTGAGCTGCTATAGGTGCACTTCGCTACACTTGCCTACCCGAACTGTGTGAAAGTTACGGGACCCCACTGTGAGTCGCCTTGCCCTGCCTGTGCACCTGTGTGGCCTGTGTGAACCCTGTGGCCTGAGACGTGCTGTTGGGGGCAGAGAGAGGGTGTGAAGAAGGGGGTTTAACGTAACAATATTTATTTTTGGTTAACTCTCTTGGAACTGCAAGGATGTCTTTTTTATTGTTTTACTTTTGTTTTGACACTGGCCAACTTTTTTGTCTTACATAAAAAAAACAATGAAGGAAAGATACGATCCGACAGTGAAGTAATGAAAGACTACTAATATATAAAACCCAATCTTTACAGCTGTGCACGTGCCTGTCTCCGCAGTAAGACCAGAATCAATAACGATAAATCTACCTGATGTCATCGATATGCAGTATGGCTTCACTGGCGTGACTCTTGTGTTGTCCGGAGTGGACGAAGGGCTCATGGAGAAGGCAGGACGAATAGCAAGATTACTTCGGCCCAACTTAAGGTGGTGAGTGCATCACACACACACACACACACACACACACACACACACACACACACTCTCTCTCTCTCTCTCTCTCTCTCTCTCTCTCTCTCTCTCTCTCTCTCTCTCTCTCTCTCTCTCTCTCTCTCTCTCTCTCTCATACCCACACATATGTACATGTGATGTGATAGTTTTTTTTCGAAACTCGGCTTGATTCTGATCTCTCATCAATGTTCCAGACGGTTACAGGTTACAACCTGTACACCATGAACCGTAACAGACACGGAGGTGGTGTAGCACTGCTTGTGTCGAATATTTATCAATCCTCTGTGTGTAATGATTTCTCATATCTTGACCCATCCATTGAATACATAAGTGCTAATATCAAGATTAGTGATAAGACCGTTCTACTAATTTGTGCTTATATACCTCCCAATGGTAAGATAAATGTTTTTCTTGATAAACTAACTTCTATCATTAGCAAGTAAATTAAATTATTATGGTATTCACATAATGGGGGACTTCAATTTAGATCTACTGAAGCACGCCAATAATATTCATGTATGTGAATTTATTAACATTATGTATTCCTTTTCATTGTTTCCTCTTGTAACTAAACCAACGCGAGTCACCAACACAACAGCCACATTAATTGACCAAATATGGTCAACACAAGTTGAGATAAACACTCACAATTACATAATACACAACGACACTACAGATCATTTCCCAGTACTATCTCAATTCAGGATTCAAAATGTGACTAATACTCCAAAATTTATCGATAAAAGGTGTTTCACAAATTATGCTTGTGAAAGTTTTAGTAATGAAATTGCTCAACTGGATTGGTCAACTGTTCTTGAATCTGCTTGCCCTAATGTATCTTATAATACTTTTTTCCACACTTTGAACAATGTATTTCAAAGACATTTCCCAGTTAAAAGGGTACGTATAAACCTTAAATATCAACAAAAACCATATATCACACCAGCATTACAAAATAGTATTAAAGAAAAACACAGGTTGGAAAAATTATCAAAAAAATGGCCAATAACTTTTCGAAAAACATACAGAGCATACAGAAACAAATTAACATTTGTATTGAGAGCTGCTAAGAACAAGTACCATAAAGATAAATTAAAGGCGACCCAAGGTAATCCCAAGTCACACTGGAAGTCTATTAATGAAATTCTCGGTAGAAATCACAGAATATCGGATAACCAGACAATTGAGCTAAAACCACCATGCATAAACCTTGCAAATAAATTCGACGAACACTTCTTACGATTTGGAAACTCAGCCACCAGCAATACTGTTCCCATACACTCATATAAGAAATATGTATCTAATCCTCTACTCTTCTTCATGTATCTAACTCCTATAGTCTCAGATGAAACAGAAATACCTAACAGATATGAAGACCACCTTAGCAGAGTGAGACGATATTTCTCCAAAATTACTCAAGCTTGCTGCATCTTCAATCTCCCGTCCACTGACACACATAATTAACCTTTGTCTTAAAACTGGCATCTTTCCAGATAATCTTAAACACGCCAAGGTGATACCACTATACAAATCAGGGAGCCGACAAGACATCAATAATTACCGTCCCATTTCTATACTTCCAGCTTTCAGTAAAGTATTTGAGAAAGCAATATCTACCCGATTAGTTAATTACTTAGAGAATAATGGTCTTTTAGCGGAATGCCAACATGGGTTCAGATCAAAGCACTCTACAGAAACTGCAATTCTTCAGTTCATCAATAAAGTTTACCAATACTTGGAAGGTAAATGCTACGTTGCAGGAATATTTGTAGATTTGTCAAGGGCTTTCGATTCTTTAGATCACTACATACTTCTGGACAAACTAGAACACATGGGAATAAGGGGAACTCCTCATCAGCTTTTTAAAAGTTATATTAGTCATAGGTCACAGAATGTTTACTGCAACTCCATTTATTCTTCTTCTCAGCCCATCATTAAAGGTGTACCTCAGGACCCATACTTTTTCTCATTTATATCAATGACATTGTGCATTCTAGCTAGAAATTCAAGTTTACTGTATATGCTGATGACACAAATCTTCTATTAGCCGATACAAATATTAATTCATTACACCAAAACCTGCAACAAGAACTAATTCTAATAAATTCTTGATTAGAGTCGAATAACCTGAAACTCAACATCACAAAGACTAATTATATGCTCCTTCAAAATCGTTCATTAAGATATTATATATCCCCAGTAACACTAAAGGGTGAACTAATCCAACGCGTCTCTCATACTAAGTTTTTAGGTGTCCATATTGATGAAAATGTGAACTGGGGTTATCATAATATCAATGATGTATGTACAAAGGTCTCGTTAATATGTGGGATACAGTATCAGGTTCGCCATCAACTAACAATAGAGTCCATGATAAGCATTTATTACACACTACGCTACCTTTACCTGATATACTGTGTCTCAATATGGGGATCTACATGGCCATCTTTTTTTTAAGGAAATTACTAATTGCCCAAAATAAGGTTGTTAGATGCATTTTGTATATGGGAAAATTTGATTCTACTAGTCATATTTATCCCCAATTAAATATACAAAATTTTACGTTCATTAAAAATTATTTTGTGTTATTGCTAATCTACAAAAATATTAATATTTTCCAAAGAAATAAGGTATTTATCTTCATAGATCATGCACGCAATACTAGGAGTAATAATATTAATTTGGTATGTTCACAGTTTCGCACAACCCTTTACAATAAAAGTGTGTTATGTGACGGTCCTCAGTTATGGATTTCCTAGCCTGCCGATCTAAAAAAAATTACTATGTACTGGTAATCTACGCCAATTCAAAAAGAAAATAAAAAGTTACTTGTATTCTTGTCAATCATCCTCATAACCTTTCCTTTGGCAATGAAATCATTTTTTTACATAAAAAAGACATGTTATATTATTATTGTTGCCTGTCTATGATATTTTGCTTGTATATTTTTGTTACTATTTTAAGGCTATAATTTTCTTTATAATATATTTATTGTAATTTGCCAGTAGTTCTGTCTATTGACTGTATAATAACTTCCTCTGTCAAAGAGCGTCAGCTCGACAGAGAATGCTAAGCTAAGCAAATAGTATTAAATTGTGTACTTTGTATACGAAATTATAGCAATAAATTTATTTTACTTTACTTTACTTTACACGCGAGCGCTATCACACACACACACACACACACACACACACACA
>CM035202.1:1534908-1600110 GCA_020233015.1 Callinectes sapidus | reverse complement strand
ATAGGCGAGTCGCAGTTTTTGAGTGTAGAGTCACAAAAGTCGCTTTGTCGGGATCAATGTCCAGTCTGGCGGTCGGGGATTCGTCGATCAGTGTCCTCCCTCTCTCTTGGAGGGGGAGGGGAGGAGAGTCCGTCTGGCATGGAGGGGGTGCACCCCCCTCCTACAGAAGGGGAGCGGGACGCAAGTGGGAGGAGGTCAGGGAGGAGTTTCCTGTGGTGAGTTCAGGCAATAGAAACAAAAGCTTAACCCAAGGCTTTACTCAGCAATAAGCCAGAGCTACATGAGTGTATAGCTTGACAGTCTGGAGTGAACTGACTTCCTAGAGAAGCCGCAAGAAACAAGGAAACTATATAGAGACAGGCGATTACAAGTTCGTAGCTTCGATACAGTAAACGACGAAACAAAAGCATCGAACACACTATAACCGAAAGGTATCATGAAGCACCTACTTAACTTACAAACTGTAATAACCATTAACACCACAATCTCCCCCACTTAGAAGTAAATTTTACAAGTAAGAAAAAAAAAAAACCCATTATATTATCAGTACCCAAACCTAACAGGAGGTTTACTAACTCTAGTGGAACGTCGAAGTGGTTCACCCTGAGGCTCAGAGGACGTAACATTGTCAGGTGAACAGCTGTCTACAGTTTCCTCGACGTTCGGAGGTTCAAGCTCCTTGTTACTGAAGGTTTTCCCAGGAGTGAGGTGATGGCCTTCTTTAGATGCTAGCACAGTGTCTGCAGCAGGAGGATGGGAGCTCTCCTGAGCCCCGGGATCCTTAGGACTCCGAGCTAAATCCTTGGTAGACACTGTAGACTGTCGTCCGTCTGGATAGCGTATGTGAGCATAGAAAGGATTGGCACTTTCCAGTTCCACTTCCTCTACCAGCGGGTCCGACTTGGAAGATCGAGCAAACCTTCTCAGTAGTACTGGTCCGGGTGTTACAAGCCAAGATGGTAAAGAGTAGCCATTAAAAGATTTCCTATGGAATGACAAGAGTCTTTCGTGAGGAGTTTGATTGATAGATGTACACAAAAGAGACCGGATCGAGTTCAGTACCTCATCTAAGACTTGTTCCCATTGACATTCAGGTAATTTAAGTGTCCTTAGAGCCAAACGAACAGTTCTCCATATTGTACCTATCTCTCTCTCACACTGTGAATTACCAGTTGGATGATAGGGAGTAGAGTGGGTTAGAAGAACACGTAACTTAATAAAAAAATAGAAACTTCCTGAGACATAAATTGAGTTCCTCTGTCTGAGTGAACCGATGAGGGACAGCCAAATATGGAGAACAGTTTGAGGAAACAAGCCGTAACAGTGTGAGCAGACATATCAGAACATGGAAAGACAAAAGGGAATCTTGAATATTCATCGATCATGACAAGGAGATATTTGTTCTTATAAATAGAGGGCTTAGGACCTGTGAAATCAACAGAAATTCAGTCAAAGGGTTTCATAGCTCGGACTAGTTTACCAGCAGGAGGTCTAAAGAATGTAGGTTTCAGTTCAGAACAAATTACACATTAGGAACAAACTTTCTTAACATCAAGAGAATATGGCAAGTTCTTGATCTTTATGTAATGGTACAGTCTAGTGATTCCAGGAGGACACAAAGTACTATGTATTTCCTCCAAAGAGACAGAACCAGTTTCAGCAGCAGCAGAACACACGCGGGACAAAGCGTCACAAGGACCATTTTCTGAACCTAGTCGAAACTTAATTTCGTACTGATATTCAGAGAGCTCAAGGCGCCATCTCATGATTTTGTCATTTTTAATCTTTGAAGAGTGACTAGGGTTAAACATAAATGAAATAGCTTGTTGGTCTGTGACTATACTAAACCTTCTGCCGATAACAAAGAGTCTCCATTTACGCACCGCTTCTATTACTGCGGCCGCTTCTCGCTCCACAGCAGGTTGCATTCTTTCGGAGTTAGTGACCGTCCTGGAGAAAAATGCCACAGGCCGTCCTTGTTGAGATAGTGTGGCTGCTATGGAGACAGCTGAAGCGTCTGTCTCAATCTGTAGTGGCAGGAACTCGTCAAAAGCAGCTACTGAAGCTTTGCAAATATCAGCTTAAAGTGCTTCGTAACACTTAATAGCTTTAAGAGAAAGTGGAAAGGAAGTATTATTTAAAATGGATTGAATGCGTCTCGAATAGTCTTGAATCCAAATGGAATAGTATGAGAAGAGGCCAAGAGCTCGCTTCAGAAAACATGAATTAGTAGATACAGGCAGGTCCATCAAAGGCTTAATGTGATCTGGGTCGGGTCATAGGGAACCATTAGATATGCAATACCCTAGATAAGTTGTTTCGTTTTGACATAAGTGGCATTTTGACAAGTTCAAAGAGAGATTATATTTAGAGACTGCTTCTCTGAAGCGTTGAAGATTCCTGTCATGGTCCTCCTGTCGCTCCCCACATATTATTACATCATCATTGTAGGCATAAGTAGATTGTAAACCAGAGTCACTAATGATGGAATCCATGACTCTCTGGAAAACAGCAACTGAATTAGTTAAGACAAAAGATATTCTATTAAAGTGAAATAATTATCCATCAGCCTCAAATGCAGTGTATTGTTTTTCTGAATCTCTAAGAGGTAACTGGTAATAAGCGCTCTTCAAGTCAATTTTACTGAAAATCCTGTATTTGGCCATTTTATGTACTAAGTCATGCATTCGAGGCATAGGATAGGCATCAAGCTGTGTGAAGCGGTTAATGGTCCTAGAATAGTCAACTACCATGCGTCTCCTGTGCCTTTCGTCATTAGTAACTAGCACTTGGGCTCTCCAAGGAGATTGACTCTTTTCTATTATTCCAGCTTGTAATAGGGACTCTACCTCAGTATGAATGAAATCTTAGTCTGACTTTGAAAACTTTCTTGTAGGTGTAGTGGCAGGCTTGATATCTGAAGTTAAGTTGGGAAACAGAGAGGGAGGACTAATCTTCATGCATGCTACTCCACAAACAGTCAGTTTCGGTAAAGAGGCATTTAGAGTAAATTCCACAGCCTTATGTTGGTTTCCCTCCGGTGTTGGATCGGCAAACATTGGCGAAATGTCCCATCTTGGCACACTTGTGACATGTAGAGGATCTAGCAGGACATCGTGACCGGGGGTGACGCCAGCCTCCACAGAAAAAGCAGGTTGCTCCACGGGAAGTAGCAGCAGACGTTTCGAAAGTAGACTCGAGAGGTGTAGCAGCAGCAGCAGTAGTGGTTGTTAGGGTCCCAGGGGCCAAAGATGGAGAGTAGCCCTCAGCGTTACGTTGAGCAGAATCGAGGCTGCGGGCCAGCTGGATAGCTTCGCTCAGGGTAAGAGTTTCCTTTTCCAGTAGTCTTTGTCGTATGGCAGGAGAGGCTAGACCAGACAAATGCGTCACGAATCGCTTCCTGAGTGTAGACGTCAGCAGTCACTTGCTTAAACTCGCAGTGCTTAGCTAGTATCTTGAGCGAGTACAGATAACTGTCGATTGACTCACTGGATACTTGCCGGCGGGTAGCTATCTGATGTCTTGCGTAGATGACGTTTTTTGGCTTCACGTAAACAGGCTTCAGAGTTGCGATGGCGTCCTCATAACTGGTGCTGTCAGTGATGTGAGAATAAGCTTCAGGAGAGATGTAATTGACCAGTAGTTTAAGCTTATCCGGTGCAGGAGAGATGGACTGGACGAAGTTGGTGAAGGTGCACAGCCAGTGAGTCCATTGTGCAGAGGTGGTATTTTGGGAGCCTTCAAATCGTTCTGGTCGTAGTAGCCTCTCCATCTCAAGCTAAGATAGACTATTGCTGAGTAAATTGTGGTGAGTTCAGGCAATAGAAACAAAACCTTAACCCAAGGCTTTACTCAGCAATAAGCCAGAGTTACATGAGTGTATAGCTTGACAGGCTGGAGTGAACTGACTTCCTAGAGAAGCCGCAAGAAACAAGAAAACTATATAGCGACAGTCGATTACAAGTTCGTAGCTTCGATACAATACACGACGAAACAAAAGCATCGAACACACAATAACCGAAAGGTATCATGAAGCACCTACTTAACTTACAAACTGTAATAACCATTAACACCACATTTCCTAAGGTCAGATTGTCCTGCGAAACCACGCTAGGGGGGCTGGACGGTGTCAATTCATCCCAAAAGCACGCTCACTAAGGCGGATCCTCCGTAGGTGAAAGAGGAAAGACAATCTGACTCGGTGGCAACAGACACCTTCTGTTGCCGCTAAGGACATGGAAGTGACAAGCAAAACAAATTCACGGGGCAATGGGAAACCCAACTTTATCTAACTAAGACCCTAGGCCAGAGGGGCGTACAAAAGTATTCCACACAGAGGTGGTAGACAGACAGGGCTTCAGAATACGTGTTTCTAGCACGGTATCTGGGTTCAGTCTGTATTTATCAATGAAAAATCCAAGTGGGTTATGCTTTTAAGCAGGATACCCAACACACGTGTACGAGCAATATGATATTATTTTTTACATATGATTTTTACAAACATATGTAAAATGGTTTTTGACTAGGAATCACATTTGCAAACTAATAACATCTTTAATTTTGGATAATAAAAATATTTATAAAAATATAATGGTATGTACATACAATAAATTTTAGTTGAGTGTACTCTGAAAATGTTTAACAGAAAGCGTTATAAGGGAGACTATGATAAACACTATAATATTCCCCCCCCCCCTCCTCTTAGTGATGAGGTAGGAGGAACGAAACCTTCTTGGCCTGATGGGTCTTGCTTGCATACGTAGAGGTGGTGGTGGTGGGCGGAATTGTAGGGTTGATGGCGTGTAGTAGGTGTGCAGGTTTGACGTGACCCACTGCCACGGAGTTAGGAATGCCGTTGCGGTCTATGGTGACAGTCTTCCGTGTCCTCCTAATTACTTCAAATGGTCCCTGGTAAGGTGGCTGGAGAGGCTTCCTGACAGCATCCACACGGACGAAGACATGAGTGCACTTGTCCAGATCTTGGTGAACAAACGTCTTGCCGTGGGAAGAGCAAGGTTGGTCTGGCTGCAGGTAGGACGTAGTGCGTCTCAGGAGGGCAGCGAAGTCCTGTGCGCTGCAGGGTGCAGCATTGGGGGCAGGAACTAGCAGTTCACCAGGCAGGCGTAGTGTGGTGCCGTAGACCAGGTCGGCGGAGGAGCAGTGAAGGTCTGTCTTGAGGGAAGTTCTGATGCCAAGTAGTACCATGGGAAGGGCGAGCGTCCAATGTTCTCTCTGGGCAGCAGTAGTGAGGGAAGCCTTGAGCTGTCTGTGGAACCTTTCAACGGCGCCGTTGGCCTGTGGGTGGTAGCTGGAAGTCCTGTCGTGGCTGCAGCCAAGGAGAGACGTCAGCCTGCTCCACATGGTTGACTCGAACTGACTGCCACGGTCTGAGGTGATGATACACCAAACCGCGAGAACCACGTCGCAATGAATGCACGGGCGACGGAGTCGGCAGTGATGTTAGCGATGGGTGCGGCTTCTGGCCAGCGTGTGAAGCGATCAACACAGGTAAGGATGTAGCGGCAACCGTTGGAGATAGGTAAAGGCCCGACAAGGTCAAGGACGTGGTGGAACCTCTCGGGGACAGGTGTGAAGGTGGCTGCAGGAGAACTAGTGTGTCGCGGCACTTTGGAGGACTGACACTTGATGCAGGTACGCGTCCAGAGTCTGACGTCTTTATTGATTCCCTCTCACATGAAGCGTGAGGCGATCAGCTGCTGTGAAGCGCGAATCCCAGGGTGGGAGAGGCAATGTAGCTGAAGAAACACTTGTTGCCTATGTTCCTGAGGGACAGAGTCCGTTGAGACATCAGCGTCTGGTATTGTCAGTTTCTTCATTACGAACGAGAGGTCATCCTTGAGGCGCTGCAGTTCTGTGTCAGAAACTTGGTCTGCAGCGATGGCGGCGTAGTCGATGGTATGGGAGGCGACAGAAGATATGTTAAGGGAAATAACATCAGCTGGAGTATTGTCAGTGCCCTTTATGTGACGGATGTCGGTCGTGAATTGCCCAATGTAGTCCATGTGGCGTAGCTGCCGTGGAGTTTAGGACTGCTTGTTGTTGACAAACATAGTAACCAGAGGTTTGTGGTCAGTAATGATGTGGAAGCGGTGGCCCTCGATGAAGTAACAGAAGCGCTTGACGGCCTTGTAGATGGCGAGAAGTTTTCGGTCGTAGGCGCTGTACTTCGCTTTCGCTGGGTTATGTTTCTGTGAGAAGAAGGCAAGTAGCTTCCAGCATCCATCCACGCATTGCTGTAAGACTGCACCAACACCAGTGTTCGATGCGCCTTTTGCGATGGATGTCTCGGCATCAAGAACAGGAAAGTAGAGTACTGTGGCGTCCATGAGAGCTTGCTTGGCAGCTAGGAAGGCGGCGTCAGCCTCTTCAGTCCATGAGAGGGTGACAGGCTGGCCTTTCTTAGATGGCTTGAGCATGGCGTACAGTGGTTGTAGTAGGAGGGGAGCAGAGTGGGATGAAGCAGTTGTAAATGTTTTATCATCCCGAGGAATTCCTGGAGTTTCCTTTGGGAAGGTGGCTTCGGGAACTGCATGATGGATTCACACTTTGACTGATGTGGAGTGACGCCTGTTGGTGTGACAGTGTGTCCAAGAAAGTCTATAGACGTAACACCGAGGATTGACTTGTCAAGATTGATCTGTATGCCGTAGTTTTGTAGCCTGGTGAAAACTTGCTGTAGGTGCTGCTTGTGGGTTGTCACGTCGTCGCTAGTGATGAGGTCATTAATATACGCGAAGCAGAAGTTCATCAATGAAGCGCTGGAACGACCGGGCAGCATTGTGCAAGCCCAACGGCATCCTCACATACTCATAGAGGCTGAACGGGGTGATGATAGCAGTCTTGGGGACGTCATCAGGGTAGATAGGAATTTGATGGAAGGCCTTGACGAGGTCAGTTCTGGAGAAGATGGTAGAACCGTGGAGTTGAGAAGAGAACTGGATGTTGGGGATAGGATAACGGTCCTCTTTCGTCATGGCGTTGAGAGCTCTGTATTCTCCCCATGGCCTTATGTCTCCATTCCTCTTGTCGACGACGTGGAGTGCTGATGACCAGTTACTGCTGCTGGGACAAATGATGCCTTGCGAAAGTAAGGACTCAAACTCCTGTTTAACTTGCTTGTAACGTCCTGGAGTCAGGCGTGTAACTTTGGCGTGAACAGGAGGTCCAGTGGTCTCGATGTGGTGCGTCACGTTGTAGCGAACCGGCATACTAGGAAAGTATGGCTACAGGAGCGCTCAGTATGTCAACAAGTTGGTGTTCAGGGTTGATGACGGACAGCAGGGTGCTAACGCCAATTGTCGTCTTGGCTGAAGTGGAGAGTTCATTGAGTGGGTCCATCAGCCTCTGTCCTCCGACGTCAACCATCAGATTGAAGTATTGCAGGAAATCTGCTCCTAAGATGGCTTGTGACACGGCTCCAACGTAAACCGCCCATTTAAACGACCGACGCAGGTTGAGATCCAGCTTTAGTGTACGCCGGCAGTAGACAGGTATTCTGCTGCTATTGGCAGCATAGAGATGCAGGATAGGGTTGAGGCAGCGCTGGCTAAGCCGAGCTGGTAAAACATTGACAGCTGCGCCCATGTCGATGAGGAAACGTGTGTTGGAGAGGCTGTCTTACATGTGGAGCAGCACTGATGCCGTGTGACGGACACTATGCTGCATTAATGACCGTCGTTGGTGTTTGACGCTTGGTAACTGCAAGAAGATTGGCATTTGTAAGCATTGGTAGCAAAACGGCTATGGTAGTAGCAGTAGTCCTGATGCCTGCGAGAAGAACTCCGTGGGCGTCAGTTGCGTGAGTGAGAGCAAGAGTGAGAGCGGCGACGTAATTCGCTCTTGAGCTGAGAGACATCTGCCATCAGCTTAGACACCAGAGCAGTAAGTTGCTGGAGGTCCGAAGCTTGTATGGTGACGGCAGTAACTGCTGGTGCTGAGGTGTAGGTGAAGCATGAGTGGAGACAGAAGACACTGGAGGTGTGAGAGTCGCCATGTAGTTGTCAGCTAGAGCAGCTTCTTGTTGGGCCATGATGAAGACTCAAGAGGGTCTGGCAGGACTTCGGGCGGGGGTGGGTGGGCGGCAGGTCTCCGGGCAGGGGGACGGGACAGGACTCCGGGGCGGAGGGACGCCGGGCAGGACAGGTTCCGGGGCGGAGGGGCGGCCGGGCAGGACAGGTTCCGGGACGAAAGGGCGACAGGGCAGAACAGGTTCCGGGACGGAGGGGCGGCAGGGCAGGACAGGTTCCGGGACAAAGGGGCGCGGCAGGACAGGACTCCGGGTGGAGGTGCGGCCGGGCAGGACTCTGGGCGGAGGGGTGTAGCAGCACACTACTTCAGTCTGCCCTTAAATATACTGTAGCAGCACACTACTTCAGTCTGCCCTTAAATATACCATTCTCACATTCTGTCTGTCTTGAGCGCAGACTATTGCATTTGTAATATATATCATTCCTTTATATATCATTTCATCCGTTCTACATACACATCATACACAAACCAACATACACATTAAAACGCACATAAATATTCCTTTCAACCATCATCCATTCTTTACACTACACTCATCTTACACACATCTCACACCATAATCATATATAATTAATGTACATTACAAATGAAAATCTATACGTATACCAAAGATGTAAGGTGAATAAATCAGAGAGTAACTAGAGTGGATTTCCTTCACCTTCACTAGAATAAGCATTAGCGGACTCAATACGGCCGATATCACACATCGGTTTTGCTTATCCTACTCTCGCATCCAGAAGGCATTAGCGGACTCAACACGGCTGAGATCACATCTCGGTTTTGCCTTCACAACAGGGGCGGCTGGGCAGGACTGCTGACGGAAAGACGGCCGGGCAGGACTCCGGGCGGAGGGGCGGCCCGGCAGGACTCCGGGCGGAGTGGCGGCCGGGCAGGAGGGGCGCGGCGGCAGGACTCGGGCAGATCTGCTGAGTTCCTCTCGACCTGTTCCTAAAGCCGACGAACCCCTAAGGGAGGTGGGCCTTCTAGTAGCACGAGTATTTGAACGAATAAACCCAGAGGACTTAGTTCCTTGCACTAGGAGAAATGTCCTGGTAGACACCGGTAGTTTTCTCCTTATCTGTACCACAAACCCACGGAGCCCTAATGGAGGTGGGTTTTTTTGGAACAGGAATGGCTGGACGAATAACCCCGAAGGCTTAGGTCCCTCCAGTCACCAATTGTAGTAGGCGGGAAGAGAGATCGTTGATTTTTTTTTGGGGGGGGCCATCACCCAATCATGGGTATTAGGCTATTTTATTATTTTAATTCGGTGTGTTTGCTTTGTTTATTTACAAGTGCAATTTTTTTTTTATTCATTTATCTTTTATCTTATCCTTTTAAATATATAAATTTTTTATTTTATTTTATATAAGAACATTAACACCAACAGGAACATCATCAACAACAACAACAACAACAACAACAGTCACACCTTCACACACGCTTCACTCATACAGGGTATCTATTCCTACTACAAAGCTATTTGTCCTTTGTCAAGGCAGGGGAAGGGGGGCGGGTGGGACAAGACACAAACACACAGGGTAACTACGTAGTATTACTACGTATTGCTTTTATTTATAAAAGAAGAAAAAAAACAATAAGTAAAAATGAATAAATAAAAATAAATAAATAAACGGTGGAAAACATTTACATCAAATCACACTGGATATAATTCATACTCACCTTTATACTTTTATTTATACTCATGTATTCAAGTGAAAAATGTACATAGTGCATCATACATAATATATACACATAAATCACAACTCTCTGATTAAGTTGGTCTCAGTCAAGTAACTCATCAGTCTATCACCACATTCGGGTGTCCGTCACCCAGAAGGATGGTCTGCGTTAGCGAGAGGCCGCGACTCCGGAAATACGCCGCCAAGGCTGCCTCTCCTCGCGATAACGCACACAGTGAAGCATAATGTGCACGACAGAGAGGGTGACATTACATATAGGACATTGTGGTGGGAAAGTGTTTGCTATGTAGGGGAGGATGTGGGTGGGGAGGGTGCAACCCATCCCGCCTTGTGGGGCGATTGGAGGAAGCCCACTCGCCTAGGATGGGTTTGATGGTGTGTAGGTGAAGGTTGTCCCAGTGACTCTGCCACAGGAGTTTCGCTGATGATTTAACAACTGAGAGACATGCCTGCAGATCCTGACTGAGGTTCCACGCTCCCTCGAGCTCTGCGGCAGATCGAGCTAGCATTCAGCCTGTTCATTCCCGCATATACTGGAATGTCCAGGCACTCAATTCAGTCAGAAGGATTTACGACTTGAATTTAATCTATTAATGATGTTGCCCTGGATTTCATTTGTATCCTTACGGCCGGACTGTATTGAATGAAAGGCTGACAAAGAGGCCGAAAAAACGATAATTCAATGATGAGATGAGTTTAAAGCATAAACTATGGCTTTATCAATAGCAAAAATTTCAGCGGGAAAGACCGATGTATGAGTCGGCAGTCAGAAGCTGAGGGCACATTCACACGACCACACACTGGCGCCCACACATTCATTCGTCTTAGAGCCATCAGTGTATATATGTAGGAATGGAGGGAGACCAGCGATGAGGGCCTGGAAGCGTTGGATGAGCTCTGCCTCGGGAACAACAGCCTTCTTCCCCCTTATCCATGATGTGATTACCGATGGAGGTGGTTTGGAAGGGTGGGCAGCACGAGGCTGTGCGCATCGTCCATGATCACTCCCGTTTGTTGGCATAGAACAGTCGTTCCCAAACTTTTTCTGATCGTTACCCACTATTCATACATGATCCTTGTTCATGCCCCCCCCCCCCACCCACACAACCATAAGCCGTGACTACCGTGACTGTCTACAGTCATATACTCATTAGGTCAATATAAAAACTACTCTGCCAAATCCTCTAATTTTATTGATTCCATTTGTTATTTTTTCTTGTTAATTATTAATAAAGAAATTCGTATTTTGCCTTTCCTGAATCTCATATAATTATTGAATTGGTACTAAAGAAGTAATATAATGCACATTTAAAAACTCATACGTAGAGTAATTGAAAATTGCAATATGGTGAATAGCTGTTTCAGCAAAAAAAAAAAAAAAAAAAAAAAAAAAAAAAAAAAAAAAAAAAAAAAAAAAAAAAAAAGAAAGAAAGAAAGAAAGAAAGAAATACCACTGGATTCAAAAAGTGTATTGATCCCATGTAATGTGATCTGATCTTTGAATCTTACAAATCTGCTAACTTTGTAATTCTGAAATGAAATGCTATCATAGGGAGTCATAATTAACTGCCACAACCATGGCCTTCAGTGGCCACACACCCATCTCCTCCCAGACTATTTGCTTCTGAACGTTCATACCAGGTTTATGTTTCCTTCACTTTTGAATCCCCATTCTACTCAGTGTGAAGGGTGATATTGCAGATTATCTACAAGCTTCTTGATTCTTGGTTTTGTTTCACTTAAAGCACATTGTAAGTTATGCTTCACTTCAAGTCTGTTGTGATATTTCGTTTTAATGTGGATTAGTTGAGACAATGCAGCTTCACAGGAATAAGTTGATGTAAATGGTAGGAGGTGGTGAAAAGCTAAGTCACATAAGTTTGGGTATGAAGCTGCCATTGATGACCAAAATACTGTGAGAGATTCAGTTTCGAACTTCATCTTCATCCTGAATTCTCCTGAAGTGTCAACAGCTTAGTTTGGCCATCATCATTGTCATCAGGAAGGTATGCCACTGGAGCAGTGGAGGGGCCCCTTACTAGCCGAGAAGTTAGGCTTTGGATATCTGGGAAGTATCTTTTAAATTCCCTTTCCAAGACCTCAAGATGTTGGGTAATCAAGTTCTGCGTAGCAGCATCACACTCCTCTACAATTTCTGACACTGTCTCCAGCATTGCCAAGTTTCCCATTCCAACTTTGCGCCTCCAGTTCTCCATCATACGAATGAAAGCTTTGATTTTGTCCACAAAATCGATTTTCAAGCTTCCTTTCCCTTGGAGTTACAGGTTCAGTGTGTTCAACTGTCTAAATATATCAACAAGATAGGCTAGCCGTATTTCGAAGCTGTCTGGAGACCATGCTGACAGCAAATCTTGCTTGTTCTGTATTCTGAGAAAGAGGCTGATCTCTTCTCTAAGTTCAAATACACGCTACATTTCCTTCAGATACACGCTACATTTCCTTTTGATAGCCAGCGAACTGCTGTGTGAAAAAGGAGGATTTCATGAGCTGCATCCATATCTTGGCAGTCTCTTGAAAAGGCGTGTGTTAAGAGCACTACCTTTTATAAAGTTAACTGTCTTTATAATTGTATTCAGAGTGTCCTGTAATTCTGAGGGTAGCGTTTTTGATGCAAGAGTTTACCTGTGGATCATGCAGTGAAGAGGGATAGCATTTGGTACTTTTTGTATAACTCTTGTAAC
The DNA here is from genome assembly GCA_020233015.1 of Callinectes sapidus. Lineage (NCBI taxonomy): Eukaryota > Metazoa > Arthropoda > Malacostraca > Decapoda > Portunidae > Callinectes > Callinectes sapidus. Next base: position 1,587,656 of record CM035202.1, on the reverse strand, counting down.
AAAACCTGACTGAGAACCCAACATGGCTGGAGCCCCGTCTGTGCATATCCCACAGAGATTGCCCCTTCAGATTCAAAGAATTCTGTAAGTTTCTGCATTACATCTTCACGTGAGGGCACATTACATCTTCACCTTTTGTACCTTTGGTACACCTCCCTCCTACAGGAGGGGAGCGGGATGCAAGTGGGAGGAGGTCAGGGAGGAGTTTCCTATGGTCAAAATGTCCTGCCAAACCCACTGTAGGGGGGGCGGACGGTGTCAATTCATCCCTAAAGCACGCTCACTGAGGCGGATCCTCCGTAGTTGAGAGAGGAAAGAATCTCACTCGGTGGCAACAGATAACTTCTGTTGCCACTAAGGACAAGGTAGTCACAAGCAAAACTAAAAATCAAGGGGCAACGGGAAACCTAACTTTATTTAGCTATAACCCTAGGCCAGATGGGCGTACAAAAATATCCACACAGAGGAGCTAGAAGGACAGTGCTTCGGAATTTAATTAACAAAACTAAAACGCACTCGCCCTTTCCATGTCGTACCAGCTCCCGCGCCCTCGAAAAGTTCTTACGCTCGCTCCCTCTCGACGAGCTCCGGGTAGTTAATGATTGATGACCCAATGGATGCCACCACTAGTAAGGGCCGGGAGAGGTCCCCGGCAGCTCCTCTGAGCACAAAAGGACCAAGAAACACGGCCGCCACCTCCATAACATTCAAGGTGTTACAGTGGAACTGTAGAAGTATTCGGAAGAAAGATTCATATTTGTCATTTTTAGTGAACATCAAAGACCGTCTGTTATTTGTCTACAGGAGACGAGACTGCAGGATCAACCTGATCCTACAGTACTAAAGCACTACCATCCGTATAAAAGATACGAGGGACACGGCATTGCCATTATACATACATAAAACACTAACACAAACAAAAGTGACGTTGAATACATCTCTGGAAGCCATCGCATGCAGGGTGAGATTCAACAACACGTATCTGGCTATCTGTTCCCTCTACTTGCCTCCCAATACTCCCATTGTTGATGACGACATTACATCACTGATTACCCAGCTTCCGGGCAACAGGCTAGTACTGGGCGACTTTAATGCCCATCATCAACAATGGGGGAAGTGAGAGGTCAAGTGTACGTGGGGAGCAGATAGTTGACATTACGTTGCAGACAAACCTCTGTCTTCTGAACGATGGAAGTACAACTCGTGTAGATGATCGGACTGGTAACGCGTCTGCCATTGATCTGTCATTGTTATCACCAGTCATCGACGACTCCCACGAAGTGACCATCTGCCCATCTTTATCTCTTAATTGACAGGATGGTCAGCAACGCAACACGATCCATATTACACTCCGCCGAGGCTTGTATTCCGAAGACTTCTACAGTTTACACTAAGCATGGAATTTCATGGTGGACAACGGATTGCCGACATGTACTTCGTGAGCGTAATAGGCGATACAGGCATTTCAGCTAGCAGCCCAGTCAAGCAAACTTCATAGCCTATAAAAAGGCAAGGGCTCAGGCAAGGAAAGTCATCCGTAATGCAAAAACAGACTCTTTCAGACAATTTATATCAACAGTGAATCGCACCACACCCCTCTCAAAAGTCTGAAAAATAATAAACATATTTAATAGTAAAAAAACATATATCCCAATTGTTACGACCGTCAGGTATTGACGTTAAATATTATTATTGGTGTCCTGCGAGCAATGTTTGTTTGTATGTAACTATATGTAATGGTCCCAGGACAGCCCATTCTTTATAATATATATATATATATATATATATATATATATATATATATATATATATATATATATATATATATATATATATATATATATTATACCTTATACTATTATTTACTATATGTATGTATCTATTGTCTGTATTCTCGATATTCGTAAATATATTGTAATGTTCACATAACTGCGTAGCGTCTAGATTCTAGAAGGTTCGTTGGTGACTAGCCGGGTCATGTTTTGTCAGGTCAGCGGGATTTATGTGACAAACAACGCCGCTCTATGAAGGCCGAGTACGCGCCGCGTCGCTCCCCTGAGGGAAGCTAAGTATGTAGTGCCATAATATGAATTTATTTGTGATGCATGTCTCTATATTATAATTGTGTAAAGGTATTGTTAGAATAATAGTGTAATTTTAGTTCGCGTTAGGGAGTTGTAATTAAGGCCTTAAGGTGGAAGAGGCGATGTGTGACGTAATGGTGTTCCTCCGCCGAGGGAGGGAGAGAGAAGCGCGACGGACGAAAACCGGTCGACAGGGACAGACCAGGCGGGTGGGCGAGGGGCGAGGGGGGGACCGGACGCAGTGGTGTCTCTCTTTGTACCGGGCTGAGTATTTTTCTATTGTTCTTATTCTTGGTGCTAAGATTCTGTCTTTTAGGCACAATTATTGCCAATGTGTTGAGATGTTTTACGGGTTATTTGGTGTAAGGGTTTGTTCTTGGTTTATTGTGGTATTTTGACGAGAGTGGTGACGGGTGTTTGTTCGTGAGTTGTGTAATCCCCTCAGGTACGCCATTTTGTAGGCGCCCGCCCAGTTTCCTTTATCTTAGCATCATTATTGCATTGTGTTGGGTTCATTTCTTATTATGGTGATTCAGCTACGGGTGTTAACAAGTTGTGGTGCTATTTTCTTGTGAACGTTATTATGGTGTCTTTTGGTGATTATTTTCTGTGTAATCCGGGATTTATTCGGTTTTTGAACTGGTGTGTATGTGATCACCAGGGTGTGTGGATCTTTCTCAGTTATTTTGGTGTCTCTTGGTTCTTGAATTATTCCTATATTTGAGGTGGAATATTTAATCTTTGTGTTATTTTAATTTTACTGGAAGTGATTATAATTCCCTTAACTATAACGGACCTGACTTATCTCTATCCTGGTTAAGCTTAAATTCTTATCTTAATTCTTTGTGGATAAATCTTGTGAATATATGAGACTCTTTTCTTAAGTCTCCATCCCCTAGAACTTATGTTCATTTTATTAATTTTATTATTTATTTTCTTTTCTAGTTACACCCCTCAGTTCACCCAAAGCGTTAAACCCGTTGTAACGTTGCCTTATTATTCATTGACTTCACTTATTGACAGGCTCCCCAGTTGGGGTGGGAACTTTGTCAGGGTTTAACCTGGGGTCGTAACACAATAAATACTCTAAACATAAATAACAACATAATTGACAACAAACAAGAAATAGCAAATGCAATAGCCCAACATTTTTATCAGGCAAGCAGTTCCACCTACTATATCACTGCCTTCCTCCCCCGCAAGGAGGAGGCAGAACTCTCAGTCCCAATCTTTGCCACTCGGACTAAAACACAGAGTTTACGTTGGATGTACTCCTCCTTGCCTTGAAATAGTGTAAAGGCTCCAGTCCCTGTCCAGACAACATTTCATATATTATGTTACAATATCTCGGCCACCATTCCATCACCAAATTATTATTCCTATGCAACAAAACATGGACCACCCACATGTTTCCTAAGTTTTGGGGTTTTGCTCATACCATCCCAATCCCCCAAAAGACTGGACGCTTTACGGACCCCAGTGCGTTTCGCCCTATTGCGCTCACGAGCTGTCTATGTAAGGTCATGGAACGTATGGTAAAGCGAAGGCTGCTTTTTGTTTTAGAAGCGAAGGGTTTGTTAGGTGATGAACAGTCGGGGTTTCGGAAGTACCGAAGGATGGTGGATCACCAACAAACCTAGAGCATTACATTTCAGAGGCATTTGCCAAAAAAGAATTCATGATAGGTGTGTTCCTAGACATCCACAAAGTCTTCGACATGACATAGCGACACGGTATCCTTATGAAACTCTACGCTAATGGCTTCGGAAGTAACTTGCCCATTTGTGTTTATAATTTCCTACAGGACAGAATATTCTCTGTCAAGCTTCCTGGTAACGTAATCTCGGACGTTTTCGCCCAGGAGAACGGGGTGCGACAGGGTAGTGTTATTAGTCCTATATTATATTGTATTATGATTAATGATATTCTGTCCACAACTCCAGTCCCCAGGAATCTTAAATACTCACTGTACGCTGGCGACTGTCCGTTATGGCACTCCTCGCCTAACGCTCAGTTCTCGGCGGGGCGGATTCAAGACGCTCTTGATTCCGATCACCATTGGGCCTCTTTGTAAGGATTTAAGTTTTCCTTTAGTAAGTGTATCGGCGTTGTTTCTACAAAACGTAACGTACCTGATTTGCATATAACTCTTCAAGGCCAGCCGATACCATTTCAAAATTCAGTCAAATTTTTGGGTCTGCATTTTGACAGCAGACTCAATTCGAAGACCCACATTAATGAACTACTTATCCGTTGCCGTAAAAAAATCAATGTCCTCAAATAACTCCGTGGTACTTCATGGGGAGCAGACAGAAAATCTTTATTAATGGTGTACAAGTCCTTAATTCGTTCTCATTTAGACTATGGCTCACCGGTGTATGGGTCTGGGTCGGAACCAACATTGAGGAGGTTGGATGTTTTGCAGAATGAATGTGTGAGAATGTGTCTTGAAGCCCTGCGCTGCACTCGTGTGGCGAGGATGGAGGTTGAGGCCAACATACCACCGCTGCAACACCGTCGCGATGCCCTATTGCTTTCGTAAGGGATAGAAACCGCCCCTCAGCAACACAGCAAGCAAGATCATCTGGCAGCACCAACACCTCCACACTGCGGTCCTCTGTCCAGTCTCTGTCAGACTTAACACTCTATGCCAACAAACGGTCGTGAGACTGGACGATGCGGACCGCCTCGTGGTGCCCACCCTTCCCCCATGGAAAAAACAACAAAAATCTATCACCACATCATGGATAAGTGGGAAGAAGGCTGTTGTTGCCGAGGCTGAGCTCCATCAACGCTTCCGGGCCCTCATCGCTGGCCTCCCTCCATCCCTACACATATATATTGACGGCTCCAAGACGGATGACTGTGTGGGTGCATGCGTTTAGTCGTGTGAATGTGCCCTCAGGTTCCGACTGCTGACTCATACATCGGTCTTTTTCGCTGAAATTTTTGCAATTGATAAAGCCATAGATTATGCTCCAAATTCATCTCATCATTCAATTATTATTTTTTCGGACTCTACGTCAGCCCTTCAGGCAATAGAGTCCGGCCGTACGGATACAAATGAAATCCAGGGAACATCATTAATAAATTAAATTCAAGTTGTAAATTCTTCTCACTGACCTGGGTGCCTGGACATTCCAATATACGCGGGAATGAACAGGCTGACATGCTAGGTCAGTCTGCCGCAGAGCTCGAGGGAGCGTGAAACCTCCGTCGGGATCTGCAGTCATGTCTCTCAGTTGTTAAATCATCAGCGAAACTCCTGTGGCAGAGTCACTGTGTTGTGTTTGGTGGCGAGTGTTTATCACTCACTACAGCTTACACACGTACCTGCAATGCGTTATTATGTTGTAACTATGTGTCTTCTGCTTATATCCCATTCTCGTTGCTTCTGGAGGGATGATGGAGACACTGAGATGAGCCAATGAAGGTTTATTGAAGAGTACACATCGGCTTACATGCCTGTTACTTGTCTCTCTCAAGCCGCTAGGGACGCCAGTTGTTATAAACTACACAACTTACATTATAAGGCACTTAATCCTATTCTTAGGTCTCTATAAACATACAAAAATATTTGATTCCTTATAATATCTTTGGATCCTCTTGAGGTATACTTAATTCCTATGTTTGTATATAAAGGAAAACAAGGTTCTTTAATGGTAAACATAACTAAACTCATTTTACAAACATATCACACTGGGACAACCTCCACCTACATACCATCAAACTCATCCTAGGCGAGTGGGCTTCGTCCAATCGCCCCACAAGGCGGGAGGAGGTAGTCCTCGCACGTCTTAGAATGGGCTGCACCCTCCCAACCCATTTGCTCCTCTACACAGCAAAGACTTTCCCAGCACAATTTTCTATATGTAATGTCATCCTCTCTGTCGATTACATCCTACTTCACTGTGTGCGTTATCGTGAGGAGAGGCGGCCCTTGGCGGCGTATTGCCGGAGCCGCGGCCTCTCACTAACGCAGACCACCCTTCTGCGTGACGAACACCCGGATGTGATCAATAAACTGATGATTTACCTGACTGAGACCAACATAATCAGAGAGTTGTCATTTATGTGTATATATTATGTATGATGAACTATGTACATTTTTCACTTGAATATTTGTAAATAAAAGTATGAAAGTGTGTGTGATTTCCATCCAGCATGATTTGATTTAAATGTTTTTTCTTTTTTTATTTTATTTATCTATTTATAAATAAAAGCAATACGTAGTAATACTAAGTAGCCACCCTATGTGTTTGTGTGTTGCCTCCCTCCATCCCCTGCCTTGACAAAGGACAATAGCTTTGTAGTAGGAATAGGTACACTGTGCGAATGAACTGTGTGTGTGAGTGTGGCTGTTGTTGTTGTTGTTGTTGTTGTTGTTGTTTTTCATGTCATTATATATAAGAAAAACATATATAAATAAAATAAAAATAAAAATAAAATAATAAAAACGCAAACAAACAGAAAAACAAAACTTGACTTGTAAATAATCAAAACAAATACACCAAATTGAAAAATAAAATGGTCTAATACCCATGATTAGGTGATGTCCAAAAAAAAAAAAAAAAAAAAAAAATGTTCTCCAACAAGCCAACTCCCACTTTATCAGCCTGGGTGCTGCCTGTCGAGAACTCTCATTCAGACAGGGAAAGGGTGATGAGGCTTCTTCATATGCTTTCTTCTTCATATGTTTCTCATGATTCATCTCAGCCCACGATTCGTGATTCTGTGTCAAAGTCTCCTCCTCCTGTAGGCCACTCTCCATCTGATGTTCGCTCTTCTCAGATTCCGTCAGTAACAAATTTTCTCATTTGGATTTGGCTGATGCCGGTGCTAGTGAAGTTTCTGATGGGCTTCCTTCTGCCGGTGTTTTGTCTCCTCTTTCCCCAGAGGCTAGGATGTCACGAAGTCCAAAGCGCAGACCACCCACCCTGCCTATACACAAATGTCCACGCTGCTCTACAGACTCGGTTGATTTACTGAGTGTGCCTCCGACAAAGGTCTGTCATTCCTACTCGTCGTGTACAGTCTGTTGATGGAGTCTCGTCCGTTTCTGCAGGCGACTCTATCAGTTCTTATAAACCTATACTTTGTATTTCTACTCAGTGTCTTGCTGTTCCGTCTGCTTCAGCAGATGCTGTTGATTGTAAGGACACGCCATTGGTTGATGACGCGATGCCCTGTCATCTCGATCGCCAAATGTCTCAAGATTCTATTCTTTCGGTTGGTCAGACTCATGCTGTTGTTCATTCCACTCCGTGTGATCGCTCTGATCCTGATGTGACAACCATCAAATGTGCCACATTTAAACAGAAATTGGTTTCCCGTCCGAAAGCTGAAGGCCCTCGGTCTGGCTCTACTCGAGTTCCAATTGCTCCTTCATCTGGAATAGCTGGTTCACCCAGTATCTGTCATATTTCCATGAACAGTCAAGTTGGTAAAAGTAAAGAGAAGTCACTTTCTTTGGGAGGGACTCGCCCGAAATCTTAATTTGCCACATTCAAATACCTTCAGTGGAATTGTCGAGGTCTGTGCGCCTCTTGGGAGGAATTCAGATTATTAATTTCCCGGCTTTCTCTTGCATGTACAGTGGTACCTCTTGATTCGAACTTAATTCGTTCTTTTTGACTGTTCGAATTGCGAAAATTCGAAAAGGAAGCAATTTTTACCATTGAAATTGATGTAAAAACATTTAATCCGTTCCCGTTTGTTTTAAATAAAAAAAATACTACACTCAACCCAGTTATTGCAAGAAATTGGTCCCAATACCTAAAAACGTAATAGCCATTGTTAAGAAGTAATGAAGTAATGGGAAAAATAAAATTCGTCCTGACCCACCAGGGTGGAAACATGATTTAACATTGGCACCTTGTTTTCCCCTCATCTCATCACAATTCATAAATATCCTTCACATTTTGAGAGTATAAAGTAAACACAGACATGAAATGCACATTAAAAAAACAGGCATAACAAAAGACTTATTTACAATGGTGGGAAACTCCAGGGCCGTATCCACGAAGCTGCTAAGACCGACGGCGTCGGTCTTAACAAACAAAGATGGCCGCCGTCAGCCCTAACTTGCTTGCCGTCGGCCTTAACTTGCCTTCTGTCGGCCTTAACTTGCCCTCCGTCGGTTTTAGTATCGTCTATAGCGCTAAGAGTGGGTCTACCCTGTTTTAGCCGCGCTAGGACTGACGGAGCTAAATGTAAACAATCAACACACCAACCAAGAAGAAATCACAGTAGAAGGGATATTCTAAATGAGCTTAATGATATTGAGCTCATCAAGAGGTATATAAGAGGTATATATATATATATATATATATATATATATATATATATATATATATATATATATATATATATATATATATATATATATATATTACCAATCTTGCGAGAGAAGCCCTGTGCAGTGAAACCAGTCGGTCAAACCCGCTCACCCTAGACATGAAGGTTATCATAACATTGCGTTATCTTGACTCTGGGAAAATGCATCAGTGTAGCAGTGATGACCTTGGCCCCTCCCAGTCCAGCATCAGCAGAACCATAGATGCCCTTGCAGATCCCAATGCCCTCAAGAGATTTATATACTTTCCCGTCACTAAAGACACAGCTGACAAAATAAAAAATAAAGAACACCACGTCGCAGATGCTATTGATGGGACACATAAGAATTGTGGCACCAAAATAACAGGAAGAAATGTTTGTTGGAGGATATGTGCCAGCAGGATGTCACTTAATTGGAGACATTGGGTATCCCTCCAAGACTTGGCTTCTCACACCTTATCTGCGTCCACTGCCTGGACCTCAATCACGATATAATAGGTAAATACATTATTATTATTATTATTATTATTATTATTATTATTATTATTATTATTATTATTGTTATTATTATTATTGAGTTTCTAAAGTTTATTTTCTTTATGGCCTTTTCAATGTGAAATTGTTTGGTTAAGTTAAGCAGTTTGGTTAGATTTGATTTAGTTTGGATTGGTTAGGTTAGTATTTGGTTCAGTAAGATAAGTACCCATCTTATGATTTGATGTGTAAGTTAACTTTTGGTTAGGTTAGGTTAGAGTGGGTTTGGTAAGATAACTATCTTATTACTTCATGTGCACACAAATTTTAATTAGTTAAGTATAGCTTACTAATGAGTTTGACATTTCTTATCTCTCATCGGGTATAGCTCCTTCTGGCTATTTTGAACCCTATCTATATATGTAGCAATTTATAAATAAGGCTGCCATCAAGTTTCTTAAGTTTATTTTCTTTTTGGGCTTTTTCAGTGTGACATTTTGTTTGGTTAGGTTAAGTAGTTAGGTTAGATTTGATTTAGTTTGGATTGATTACGTTAGTATTTGGTTCAGTAAGATAAGTAACCATTTTATTATTTGATATACACATGAATTTAAGTTAACTTCGGTTTGGTTAGTTGAGTATTTGGTTTAGCAAGAAAATTATCTTATGAATTTACATGCACTATATTTTATGCTGAAACTTCGACAACCACTATGAAACTCAGTAGAAAAACAGTATGGTTGATAGCTGAACATAGTCAGAAAATTGTTATTAGCTTTGTAACTATAATTTTTAGAAATACATTATATTATATAGTGTGGGAGGTTCAAGTGAAACACGGGCAAATCCTTGTGTTTGTATTGAGGATCCAGTCGTGGTACATGTTGTTATGCCCGGGCTCTGTTGTGACTAGCCGGCGAGCCTCACGGCAGTGTTGCCATACCTCCTACTACATGTTGCCACATCCTACATCTCCCCTCCAAGTGAATGGTTTCATTTAAACCGTGAACTGACATAAGTAACAAACAAACTAAACTACTTGAACACAACCTAAAACGTGAATTGACATAGTAGGTAAGTAGCAAATAACAAAACTATAAATGAACACAACCTGGTGTAAAATGTGTGCAGGACACCTGTTCCTTTAGTAAGCGTTAAAGTGATCCCATTAACACTAATACATAGACATATGAGACAACCAAAATAAACTGACAACACAAAAAAAAAAAAAATAATAATTCTAGGGTTGAAACACATCAGGGTTGACAGGGTGACTGAACATAATCAGTCATCCAAGCTGGTCGTCTCCGCTGCCTCACAGGTCGACGTCGTTCAGGATTCACCAGTTTGCTAGGTGGTGCAGGTGACACTGGAGGACCTGCCAGTGTGGGTGACCCCAAGGGACCCTCCTGTGTAGGTGGTGTGGGCGTCGCGCTGACTTTGAGGTGTCTTCGGTTGCGGACTGACAACCTGCCGCTACCAGACAGTTTGACTGTGTACTGTCTGTGAGGTTTCACCTCTACCACCATTCCAGACCTGTCCCACACACCTGTGGCCGCATCCTGAATGAGCACCCTGTCGCCCACTGTCAATGCTGGAAGCTGTCGGGGAACCTCGCCCCGCGTTGCTGGGAGCTCTGCCTGGGATTGTGTCATGTGTCTTTCTCGGCTCCTCAGGGTGCGCCGCCAGTGTTGATCCACCTTGTAATACTGACGGGCGACTGGCACGCCATCACGGAGTTGTCGACCTGCTGCCAGCTGGGCGGGGGACTTATCAATGCCCCGCAGAGGGGTATTCAAGTACTGCAGTATAGCCTGTGCCACCCTGTCACAATCCAAGCTGCCTCCCGCTCCTGTGTTGCCCCTTAACACCCGCTTTGCCACCTTCACTGCTGCCTCAGCCCTTCCATTGGACTGTGGGTAGTGTGCTGAGGACACCCTTGCTGCCACGCCCCATTTGTTGAGAAACTCAGCCACTTCACTGCTTGACAGGTTTGTGCCCCCGTCTGTTGATAGCTGCTCAGGTGCTCCCCACCTCATGAAGAATCGTCGAAGGTGAGCGATGACTCTGCCGGAGGTAGCATCACCAGGGAAGTGTGCCACTTCGAGCCAGCCAGTAAGACGGTCAGCATATGCCATGTACATGTGCCCCTCTAACTGGAACATGTCCACTGCCACTGCCTGGAAAGGGTACTCAGGAGGGGGTGTGAGGACCAACGACTCCGGAGGGAGCGAGGGGGCATGTGTTTCGCAGTCACTGCACTGCGACCTGTGGTGTTGCAGGTCCCCTTCCATGCCTGGCCAGTAAACAGACTGTCTGGCTCGCCTCAGCATGGAGTCCAGTCCCTGGTGCCCAATGTGAAGGTGTGCTGCAACCTCATGACGCAAGGACTCGGGGATGACCAAACGCACACATCCCTGGTCGAAGGTGTAGATGACGACATCGTCCACCACGGATAGCCGGTCCCTCACTGTGAAGAATGGGCGCATGCATGGGGCCTCCCGTGCCTTGTGTACATGCCAGTCATCTGCAAGCACCTTCGCCAGCAGCATCTGGTAGACAGGATCATTCCTAGCAGCCTCTCGCACAGAGCTCTCATCAAGAATGGCACAGCCGTCATGGCCCAGGGAGGCAAGCGTAGCAGCACTCACCGCTGCACACAATTCTTCTTCCTGCTCACAGTCCTCTGCCTCTGGCTTCGACCTGATAGATGGGAAACGTGAGAGCGCGTCTGCCGCACAGTTTTTCTTACCCGGCAAGTACTTGATTGTGAAGCGGAACTGCAGCGTTTTTTCTTTGAGACGGAAGAGGCGTGGGTTGACGATGTCTCCCAGGGCCTTGTCTTTGAAGAGTCCAACTAGGGGGCGATGGTCGGTCACTACGATAAGGTTTGGGCAGCCGAGTAGGAACAGCCTTGCCTTGCGGAGGCACCACACCACCGCCAGTGCCTCGCCCTCTACTGCCGCGTAGCCTGCCTCAGCTGGTGTTAGGTGGCGGCTGCCACAGAGCGCCAACTTCCATCCACCGCTGCAGCAGAATGGAGTAGCCGTCGAGGTACAACCACAATGTTGTTGGAGCACGACGAAGCCAATTCCTTCCCTGCTCCAATCCGTCACCACTGCTGTTGGCCTGGACTTGTCGTAGTAGAAGAGGCCATCTCTGGCTAGCCGGCAGATGGTCTCTTGTGCCTCCTGGAACCTTAGTTGCAGCTGCTCATCCCAATAAACCTTTTTTCCGGTTGGCTTCCTCAAAAGATCTCTGAAAGGCTCCATCAAAGGCGCTGTTGCCAGGAAGGGTGCCAGCTGGTTAACAAGGCCATACCATGACCTGACGTCTTTGATGCATGGTTGCTCTGGCATGGAAAATCCCCTGATGGCAGAGAGTCGCTCGGCAGCAGGCTGGTAAGTCTCCCAGGACAAGCGGAAGCCGACGAAGTCTATCTCTTTCCTGCAGAAGGAAAACTTTTCTGGCTTCAGTGTGATTCCAGCATGGGCACACGTCTCAAGGAAGTGGTATACGTGCCAAAACGCTTCCTCCACACTGGTGGCGTAGAGCAATGTATCATCCACGCATTTGTATTTGCGTGGAACGTCCTGGATAGCCTCGTCAAACCTCCTCGTGTAAGCGTCTGACGCAGAACAGTGGCCCATTGGTGTCCTTCTGTAGCGGTAGCGGCCCCATGGGGTGATGAAAGTAGTCAGCCGTCTGCTTTCCTGATCTAATTCCACTTGGTGGAAGCCCCAAAAAGCGTCAGCTACCGTCTTGTAGGTGTGAGGTGGTACTGACGATACCATGTCGAAGGGGACTGGCGTATGGTGGGTCTCCCTCTGGCATGCTGCGTTAAGGCGTTGGAAATCCACTGTGCGGCGGGGCTGTCCATTTTTCTTTCCTACCACTACCATCCTGGCACACCATTCTGTGGCCTCCCCCGTAGGCACCGGTTCCACTACGCCGCGCCTCACATCTTCGTCCAACTGGGCCTTGACCTCTGCCTCCCAGTGCTTGGGTACGGAGGCAGGAACGTGACAGGCATAGGGGCGGGCGTCAGGCATCAAGTGGATATGGTGAGGGGCTCCTGCCATCACCGGTAAGGGAGACTTCTTGGTGTTGAAAGTTGACGATGAGAAGTGTCTGAGGAGCCACTCTTCTAACCTTTCGATGTTCTCCTCCAGGGGAGCAAACGGCATAACACTGGGTTTGCAATGAGCGCTGCTGTCTACTGTAGTACTTGCTTGCTCTTGGTGCCCAGCTACTGGGGTGCTGGCAGCTACTGTAGGGTTAGGCTGGTGAGGGAAGCATGGTGGGAGGAGCCCAAGGCCTTTACAAGCATCAAACGACAGGTACAGAGTTTTTGCTGTCTGCACGAAGTAGATGGGCTGTGTCGTAGATGCACCATTTGTGCTAATACTGCAAACAACGCTTCCCATGCACCTGAGGCGCTTGTCAGCGACGTCCCTCAGGTCACCCACCGGCCGCAAGTGGCTATGCGAGACTCCAAGGGTGTTGAGCAGGGCAGGTCCAGCCACGCACACCATGGCGCCGGTGTCGGCCACAGCAGTTACCGACCTGGATGATGTGCTGTTCTGTCGTGCCACAGTCACTTGCAGTGTTGGGTGGTGGGAGAAGCCTGCTGTTGCAGCCACCACTGCGCCGGACACGGTGGTTGAGGTGCTCCTGCAGCATCTCTCAAAGTGCCCCACTTTAGAACAGCCTCTGCAGGTTGCTGCTCTCGCTGGGCACTTGGCTTTCCCTGGGACGTGTCTCCCCCCACAATTTCCACAGGGAGCACGGCGTGGGCCAGACTTAGAGCCTGTGGGGGCAGCACGTGCCACCACCTCTTCCTGCGTCTCGTCCACCTCACTGCCAGCATCCTCTGGTGCTGCTGTTGCCACTGCAGCATAGTGCCGGGTTGAAGCATCCCTCACTGCTGCCTCAAACGACACACACTTACTCCTGAGTTCATCAACACTGGTTATGCTTCCACAGTTTTGAAAAACATCACGCTTCAAAACTGGGTCATGCAAGCCCACCATTAGCTTTCTTAGGAGCATGTACTCAGCTAAATCCTGATCACATGTGGGGCACTTGAACTCACACTCAATAGCCTCTGAGGCACAGCGCTGGAAGAACTTCTTCATGGACTCCCCTGCCGCCTGCTTGCTGGCGAAGAACTCTTCCCACGTTACTGCCTGGTTGGCAGCCTGTAGCACTATACCAGCTATGGCATCTAGAGCTTCCTTAGAGGACAGCTGCTCCCACTCACCGTCAGCATATCTGGCGTCGATGGCACGTTGAAGTGAAGGCACACAGTTGAGTCGTATGTGCTGAGTAGCCACACTGTCTGACCAACCATTAAGTGACACCCACGACTGCATGGACCTCCTCCACGAGCGGAACGCTGCTGCAGTCATCTCCCCCTCACACTTCTCGGGGGTGACAGTGGCGGGCGGCGGCCTTGTTGTACGCACCTGTGCCTGGCTACTGTTAACCAGGTTGGCCATACCGACCAACATGTCTTGCCAGGTAAACTGCTGCTGCGAGGGCGGGACTGTGTTCGCTGAGCGGCGTCTCCCGCGAGGGGTGCTGAGTCTTGGTCGCTGTGCCATCTCTCTGGTGTAACACTAGCTGCTTACAGTACTCCTGTGCACTGTATGTACCACGACCATCCTACTCACTGCGCCATGTGGGAGGTTCAAGTGAAACACGGGCAAATCCTTGTGTTTGTATTGAGGATCCAGTCGTGGTACATGTTGTTATGCCCGGGCTCTGTTGTGACTAGCCGGCGAGCCTCACGGCAGTGTTGCCATACCTCCTACTACATGTTGCCACATCCTACATATAGTTTTTAATCTTTATGAAGTATAGATCAAATAACAACCAGATGACCACTAGCACAACAAGACAGAGTTAATCCATTATTCAATTATTATTTTGCAGAGCCCACAAAAGGCACGCTGTGTTGTTGAATGGGAAATAGGGCAACTCAAGTGGAGATTCCACGTTCAGCATGGCGAGGTACGAGTGAGCCCACCTCTCAACGTCTGCAAGATCATACAAGCTTGTGGTATGTTTCACAGTATTTGAAAAGAACAGAATATTCCTCTTCTGGATGAAGACCAACCTACGAGTGCAGTGGCTGAAGTTTCAGTGTCATTGCAACGAAGTGATACTGTATAGAGGTTCCCGATGCAGCCGGTGGTCGCCGGAATGAGGGTTGTGCATATCGGGATGCATTCTGCAACTTGCATTTCAAGTAAGGTGAATCTCAGCAGGAGACATGTTATACATTACAATTTTAAAGAAATAATTTCATGACATGAACAAATTTGACCTATTGTATTATAGTAATTGATATGTTACAATTGATGATTTATGTTTATGTAAGTGGGGAAGCCAGCCAAGGGCAACAAAAACAATGAAAACAAAAAAGCCTACTATTATTGCCAGTCCCGTAAGAGAATAAAAGAGTTAGCCGAAAGTCCGGGACAAATATCTAGAAACCTCCCTATTAAATAGAGTTAAGTCATAGGAAGTTGAAATACAGAGACGGGCAGGGAGTTTAGAGAAAGGAATGAATGATTGGTTAACTCTTGCATTAAAAAGTTGGTCAGAATAGGGATGAGAGGATGAAGAAAGTCTTGTGCGGCGAGGCCGCATGAGGGTGGGAGACATGCATGAGGTTACTATTTCCTTTATATATCTCTCTGATGTTATTATTTTTCATTTATATATTTCTGATGTTATTATTATTTCAAGTCAGGACATAGTAAAAAACAAAAAAGTCTAATTACATTAAAACTATTTGAAATTAGTGAGAAACCATGTAAGAAAAATCAATAAAATAGCCATAAAAAGGTAATTGCTTATGGGAAATAGTTTATAATGGTTGAGGTGATATGTCAAGCTTGTTTGTTTAAAGATACGAATATACTATTTTCTCACCATGTATTAAAGTGGTTTTATGAATGGAAGTAAGTTTTTGTTTATTTCTTTCCACCACCTTTTCAATAAGCAGCAAAATTTACCATCACCGTCGACATTATGTATGGATGATAAATTACCATATATAAATACTAAGCTACAAGCTAAAACCAAACCTATGTTAACACCTAACCTACTTAAACCTATTAAGGACTCACTGATGCAGTTCTATCGTGTTTTTTTTAAGTCTATTGACCTCAGGAGAGATGCCTAAGGTAAAACTTAAAATTATTGTAAATACTAAACGAGTAAAGAAAAGTCCCTTATAATAATGCACATTTCCCACTGGTCTACTCCTTTTAAATGTGTATTAAACTAACAGCTTTTTCCACCAATACCAGATAAAGTACTAATAAGCAATGTTTGTTGATACCTTCAAGCCTTACCTGGTATAGTTGGGGAGGAAAGGTGATGATGTGCTTGCTGTGTTGAGAGTACCGCTGCTGCTGGGAGACGAGGAGTATTTGCTCGTTGCCAACAGGAATACATTTTTTCTTTTTCCTTAAGTGTTTTCATCTGCTTAATGTTACTTATGCAGCAGTTGTATTGTGAATTAATACAAATAAAAAACAAAGAAAATGTTAGTATAATAATGTTTCGTTTAATATAATTCATGTCGACATTTGGTAAGCGATGGGTCCTAGCGCGCTGAGCTGAGCGCGCTGAGCTGCACTAAAAGCGAGCTAAGTACGATGGCTCCCGTCGGCCAGAAATCGTCGTCCATAAGCTTAGTGCGATTTTGTACTTAGCCAGCGTCGGCCTCAGACAGTTTTCGTGGATATGTCCCCTGGGCCCGTATCCAGGAAAACTGTCTGAGGCCGACGCTGGGTAAGTACAAAATCGCACTTCGTTTATGGATGACGATTTAGGGCCGACGGGAGCCGTCGTGCTTAGTGCAGCTCAGCGAGCGCGCTCAGGACCAACCTGAGCGCACTGGAACGCATCGCTTACCAAATATCGACATGAATTATATTAAACGAAACATTATTATACTAACATTTTATTTGTTTTTTATTTGTATGAATTCACAATACAACTGCTGCTTAAGTAACATTAAGCAGACAAAAACACTTAAGAAAAAATAAGAAATGTATTCCTGTTGGCAACGAGCAAACACTCCTTCTCGTCTCTCAGCAGCAGTGCTACGCTCAACACAGCAAGCACATCATCACCTTTCCTCCCCAACTATACCAGGTAAGGCTTGAAGGTATCAACAAACATTGCTTATTAGTACTTTATCTGGTATTGGTGGAAAAAGCTGTTAGTTTAATACACATTAAAAAGGAGTAAACCAATGGGAAATATGCATTATTGTATGCACTTTCTTTACTCATTTAGTATTTATAATAATTTAAAGTTTTACCTTAGTCGTCTCTCCTGAGGTCAACAGACTTTAAAAAAAAACACACGATAAAACTGCATCAGTGAGTCCTTAATAGGTTTAAGTTAACATAGGTTTGGGTTTAGCTTGTAGCTTAGTATTTATAGATGGTAATTTATCATCCATACATAATGTCGACGGTGATGGTAAATTTTGCTGCTTATTGAAAAGGTGGTGGAAAGAAATAAACAAAACCTTAGTTCCATTCATAAAACCACACTTTAATTCAGGATGAGAAAATAGTATATTCGTATCTTTTAAACAAATAAGCTTGACATATCACCTCAACATCACCTCCCTCCTCTCTACTCAAACTCTCCTGTAACCCTTGAACTTTCTCATTATTACACTTCCTTGCTTTCAGAACCTTTCTCACTTTCCCTCCCTCCCTAGTTTTTCTCTCACTTCCTATTTTCTTAAAAGTTCTTACTAATGCTTACTTTATGTAAGTCCATACAAGTTAGTCCAAACAAGTTTTATAGAAATAGCAAATATGGTTAAAATATTATTTCTCCATCAATAATACTGCTTATTGTTATAAAGGCTACATTCAGTGAAAGGAAAGAAAAATAGCAGTCTGTAAGTTAACATTCATTAATTGGAAATTTTTCCACACAAGGTGCCAGCCAAAGGCACCTACCTTCCTCCACAAATTCCCAATATTTTTATGACAGATTCTAACCTATGATTACTTTATTGAGGTCAATAAAAGTTTTATAAAGATAACATATGGGGCAAAATGCAAAATATTTCTGTATTGATAATACTGCTCTTTGTCATTAAGGCACCATTCAGTGAAAGGAAAAAAATTTAAGTATGTCAGCTGTTTAACAATCATTAATGGCAATTCTTTCTAAAAGCAGGAGCTAGCAAAGGCTGCAGATAAACTGCCTCCTCCAAATTTATGCACCAATGTAATGATTTGGTCCATTGCTTGCAGTGACACCATCTCACCAGCTGAAAATTCACCGATCATTACTAGTGTTGGTGCATCATCGGGGGTAGAAGGGACTTCTTCCTTCATCTGTGAAGACCCTGTTGCTGACATCCATCCTGATGAGCCTGTGCAGGACATTGAGCAGCAGGCACGTGCGGCAGCATATCGAGCACAGGAATGTGTTGCTTGGGCCTTTGAGACTATGTACCTGCAGATGCAATATTACCAGAGGTTATTGGAGAATAAATCAGCAGACAAGTAAATACATCTATCATTTCCATTATAAGCTATTTCCCTATTTCCCATAAGCAATGACCTTTTTATGGCTATTTTACTGATTTTTCTTACATGGTTTCTCACTAATTTCAAATAGTTTTAATGTAATTAGACTTTCTTGTTTTTTACTATGTCCTGATTTGAAATAGTAATAACATCAGAAATATATAAATGAAAAATAATAACATCAGAGAGATATATAAAGGAAATAGTAACCTCATGCATGTCTCCCACCCTCAAGTGGCCTCGCCGCACAAGACTTTCTTCTTCCTCTCATCCCTATTCTGACCAACTTTTAATGCAAGAGTCAACCAGTTCTCCCAGTCATTCATTCCTTTCTCTAAACTCCCTGCCTGTCTCTGTATTTCAACTTCCTATGACTTAACTCTATTTAATAGGGAGGTTTCAAGATATTTGTCCCGGACTTTCGGCTAACTCTTTTATTCTCTTACGGGACTGGCAATAATAGTGGGCTTTTTTGTTTTCATTGTTTTTGTTGCCCGTGGCTGGCTTCCCCTCTTACATAAACATAAATCATCAATTATAACATCAATTACTATAATGCAATAGGTCAAATTTGTTCATGTCATAAAATTATTTCTTTAAAATTGTAATGTATAACATGTCTCCTGCTGAGATTCAACTTACTTGAAATGCAAGTTGCAGAATGCATCCCGATATGCACAACCCTCATTCTGGCGACCACTGGCTGCATGGGCAACCTCTTCACAGTATCACTTTGTTGCAATGACACTGAAACTTCAGCCACTGCACTCGTAGGGCCACTCCACTCGTAGGTTGGTCTTCATCCAGAAGAGGAATATTCTGCTCTTTTCAAATACTGTGAAGCATACCACAAGCTTGTATGATCTTGCAGACCTTGAGAGGTGGGCTCACTCGTACCTCGCCATGCTGAACATGGAATCTCCACTTGAGTTGCCCTATTCCCCATTGAACAACACAGCGTGCCTTTTGTGGGCTCTGCAAAATAATAATTGAATAATGGATTAACTCTGTCTTGTTGTGCTAGTGGTCATCTGGTTTTTATTTGGTCTATACTTCATAAAGATTAAAAACTATACAATATAATGTATTTCTAAAAATTATAGTTACATAGCTAATAACAATTTTATGACTATGTTCAGCTATCAACCATACTGTTTTTCTACTGAGTTTCATAGTGGTTGTCAAAGTTTCAGCATAAAATATAGTGCATGTAAATTCATAAGATAATTTTCTTGCTAAACCAAATACTCAACTAACCAAACCGAAGTTAACTTAAATTCATGTGTATATCAAATAATAAAATAGTTACTTATCTTACTGAACCAAATACTAACGTAATTAATCCAAACTAAATCAAATCAGGAGTCTGCTGCCCGGGCCTTTGAGTCTGCTATTCGGGCCTTTGAGGCCAACATGGTAGTACAAACCCAGAACTACAAAAAATTACTGCAAAAGTAAAGCAGAGAAGTAAATACTACTTGTATCATTTTCGTTATAAACTTATTTCTCCTAAGCATTAACATTTCTTTAGCCATTGTTACTGATTTATCTTATATGGTTTCTCACTAATTTTCAAAAGCTTTAATGTATTTAGGCTTTTCTGTTTTATACTATGTCTAGATTTGAAACAAATTATGAGAATGTCATCAGATATTGTAGTAAGTAAGAAGAGTGGAGATGATGCTAAAGGCGGTGTATATATATTAATAGATATATTGTGGTAACAAACATTACCAAGGTGGGTACAGGAAGCCTTGTTGCAAACATTCCATCAGTCGTCATTGCTGAAAAGGGAGATAAAAAAAAATATATATATCAGAAAAATACATAAAAAGAAATATAATAACATCAGAGAGATATTTAAGAAAATGTTATGGGCTTCTTTGTTTTCATTGTTTTTGTTGCCCTTGGCCAGCTTCCCCCTCTTAACTAAATAAAACTCAGAGAAATATATAAAATCAGCAATTATAAAATAGATCAAATATAACACAATCAGTCTAATTTGTCTATGCCCCCCCAAATTATTTGTTTACAATTGTAATGCATAACATGTCTTGCTGGGATTCAACTTCCTTGAAATGCAAGTTGCAGAATGCATCCCGGTATGCACGACCCTCATTGGGTTGGTCTTCATCCAGAAGAGGAATATCCCGCTCTTTGCAAATGTTGTGAAGCATTCCACATACTTGTACAATCTTGCAGACCTTGAGAGGCGGACTCACTCGAACTTCGCCATGCAGAATGTGAAGTCGCTGTTTGAGTTGCCCTATTCTTCAGTCGACAACACTGCGTGTCCTCTTGTGAGCCCTGAAAAATAATCATTGAATAATGTATTAACTCTTCTGTCTTGGTGTGCTAGTGGTCATCTGCTTTAGTTTTTTGGTCTATACTTCATAATCATAATCATAACTGAATACTAACCTAACCAACCCAAACTAAATCAAATCTAACCAACGCAAACTAAATCAAACCTAACCTAACTATTACACCTAACCATACATAAAGTCACATTGAAAAATACGAAAGGAAATATACTTTAGAAACTTACTGACAGGCTTCTTTTATAAATAACTCCATATATTGATAGGACTTAAAATTGTCAAAAGTTGCTATACTTGACAGATAAAAAATGTCTAACTCATTAGTAAGCTAAACATAACTTATTAAAATTTATGAGCACAATATATAATAAGATACTTATCTTACTGAGCTCAATCTAACCTGACCTAACCTAACCAAAGTTAACTCATGTGCACATCTAATCATAAGATGGATACTTACCTTACTGAACCAAATACTAACCTAACCTACCCAAACTCAACCAAAGCTAACCAAACTAAATGTCACAATGAAAAACCCACAAAAGAAAATAAACTAGAAACTAAATAATATTACTACTAATAATAACTACATTGTATTTACCTATTATATCGTGATTGAGGGTCAGTTAGTGGACGCAGATATGGTGTGAGAAGCCAAGTCTTGGAGGGATACCCACTGTCTCCAAGTAAGTGACTTTCCGCTGGCACATATCCTTCCTCAAACAATCTTGACAATCCACTGCTGTTTAGAACACGTGCATCATGCACTGACCCTGGCCACTTTGCAAGATGTCCAAAATTCGATAACTGGCATCGAATACTATTTGCACATTAATGCTGTGAAATCCCTTGCGATTCACATACACTTCTTCCTGCTCCTTCGGTGCCACAATTCTTATATGAGTTCCATCAATGACACCTACGATGTTAGGGAAATTGGCAATGGCCAAGAAGTCTTCTTTATTTCTCTCAGCTGCGTCTGTAGTGACAGGAAAGTATACAAATCTTTTGAGGACATCGGGATCTGCGAGGGCATCTATGGTTTGTGTGATGGTTCTGCTGATGCTGGACTGGGAGGGGCCAAGGTCATCACTGCTACACTGTTGCATTTTCCCAGTGGCAAGATAGCGCAATGTTATGATAACCTTCATCTCTGGGGTGAGCAGGTTTGACCGACTGGTCTCACTGCACAGGGCTTCCCTCACAAGATCGGTAACATATATGATACCTTCCCGGTCAAATCTGTACCTCTTTATGAGCTCAGCATCACTCAGCTCATTTAACACATCCCTTCTACGGTGATTTCTTCTTGGTTGGTGTGGGGGATGCTCTTGTGGCGCAACCATGTTGATTGTTTACATTCAACTCCGTTGGTCCCAGCGCGGCTAAAACAGGGTACACCCACTTTTAGCGCTATGGACGACGGAAGGCCGACGGGAGGCAAGTTAGGGCCGACGGCGGCCATCATTCTTTGTTAAGGCCGACGCCGTCGGTCTTAGCAGCTTCGTGGATACGGCATCTGGTTCTTAACCCTCACACGGGTGCCAGGGGCTAGGGGTGGGAGTTGTCTTGGGGTGCTGTTGGCCATCAGGTGTCTCCAGCCTCCCCCTTCTGCACCTCCCTCCTGCGAAGTGTTCTGCCCCAGTGCCTGTCCACTTAAGGTGCCAAAGGGTCGTGGGCACCCCGTTGCGAAGCTGTCTACCTGCAGCAAGTTGGACGCGAGACTTGTCTATTCCTCGCAGTGGGGTGTTGAGGTACTGGAGTAAGGCGAGGGAGGCTTTGTCAGTGTCCAGCGTCCCTCCGCTCCCTGTGTTGGCTTTCATGATTCTCTTGGCAGTTTTGACTGCTGCCTCGGCTCGCCCGTTTGACTGGGGGTATTGTGGTGACGATAGGCGTGCCGTGATACCCCAGTCCTTGAGGAACTCAGCCATTACCTCACTTGCCAAGTTCATACCTCCATCAGTGGATAGTTGCTCTGGGGCACCCCATCGTGTAAAGTAACGCCTCAGGTGGATCTTGATCTTATGCGATGTGGCACCAGATGGGAAGTGGGCCAGCTCCAGCCACTCAGTGAGCCTGTCGGCATAAGCCATATAGGTATAACTCTCATGCTGGAACATGTCTGCAACTGTAGACTGGAACGGGTACTCCGGGTACTGGGCCTTCACCTCATCCTCCCAGTGCTTCGGTACGGACGCTGGAGTGTGGCAGGCGTGGAGGACGGCGTTGGGCATTAAGTGGATGCGGTGGGGCTTGCCTTCCATCACTGGCAGAGGATTCCTGGTGGTGTTGAATGTTGTGGCTGAGAAATGTTGTAACAGCCACTCTTCCAGTCGCTGCACGTGTTCCTCGTGGTATGGGAATGGTGTCGCAGTGGGATTCGCAGGTGGCTAGCTGAGCTGGAGGACTGCATTGTCTGCCACTAGCGCCCGCACCACCAACTGTGGGTGATAGGAAAAACTGGCAGGGACCAATCCCAATCCCAGTCGCTAAGCGACAGGAACAGTGACTTAGCAGAGGGCATGAAGTACACGTCCTGCTCTGCTACAAGGCCGCCGAAGAATATAGTGCACCGACACGACCCGAGGCACTGTAGTGGCAGGTCGGCAACGTCCCGCAATGCAGCCCGCCCCCGCAGCTGCGTGGGTTTAATGTGGAGGCTGGACAGCAGGGCCTCCCCGGCAACACACACTTGGGCCCGAGTGTCTGCAACGGCCGCGGTGCGGTGCTTGGTTCCTCCTACAAGCGCCACTGTTACCTCCACGGTGTGTTGGGATGTTGTCACGGAGCCGAGATGGCGTTGGCAGGCGTGGCGTTGCTGGAGCGCTTGGAGCCTTTGCAGCACTTCTTGATGTGGCCCTATTTCCGACACGCGAGGCAGACTGCCTCCCTAGCCGGGCAGGAGGCCTTGTCAGGGGCGTGCGTGGTGCCGCAGTTCCAACAGGTGCGCGAGGGCTGCGTCTTGCCGGCTGTGGCGGCTGTAACATCGGGTGGACAGTCCTCCTCCACGACCTGTGCAGTGCCAGCCGCGCGACTATGTTCCCGCCATGAGCTCCCGCCCACGGCGTGTTGGCGAGCTGCCTCATATAAACAACACACGACCCTCAGGGCATCAGCACTGCCTATAAAGTCACACTTCTGATAGACCTGCTGCTTCAGACCTGTGTCACGCAATCCTACTATTAGGTTTTTTTCTTTTTTTTCACGAGCAAGTACTAAGAGAGATTGCAACTGCACTGAGGGCACTGGAATACACAATCGTTTGCCTTCTGGGCGGTCCGATTGAAGAAGTCACTAACGCACTAGTCCTGCCCCTGGCTGGCACTGAAAAACTCTGCCCACTGCACTGCCTGCTTCGAGGAGCGGAGGGAGCACTAGCTTACTTATGGCGTCCAACGCCTCCTTTTGTGTCAGGGCGCCCCACTTGTCGAGGGTGAATCTGGCATCCACGGCGCGCTGCAGTGGTGGGGCACAGTGGAGTCTGATGTGGTGGACCGCCTCCTGTCGTGGCCACTTACCGAGGAAAAGCCAGCATTCCATCGACTGTCTCCAAGACCTGAAGGCTGCTGGAGTCATTTCCAGGTCACATTTCTCCCCCCCCCCCCCTCCCCCCGCTGCAGCAACGGCATGCGCTGCAGTGAGGAACCGCTGGCGGACCGGCGAGGTAGAGGCATCTTGAGTTACTGTACGTACTGTATAATCACTGCGCCATGCAAGATATCCATAGGAAGGGGTAATGATAACCTGCAGCGAACGTCCTTCCTTTATTGTGGTTGTACAGCAACTCCCAGCCTCCCGGGTAGCGGATAATGCCCGCGCTCCTCTCGGTATACGTGGCACCGGAAAACATATCGTACATGGCATTCCTATCCAATACATGCTAAATATATTTGAAATCCCTTAAAAAACATTCCCTCAAACTTTTACTCCTTTGTGGGTTGAGATATGGTGTTCTCAATGCCAACCCTGTCTTGGAGAGTCTAACCCTCTGAGGAGTGAGGAATAGTGATTAATTAAAAAGTCAGCAGCATTAACCAAGCCTGATGTCCAGTACAACTTCTTGTCATAAACACTCATGGCTAATATGCACATCTTCACAGTTCCTGATTTCTAATGTAATTACCAACTCTATGTATCACATAAGCATGTGAATAATTTTTAAAAATGATAATGGTTTCCTGTAGAAATCAGTTCTAAGTTATGATATGGTTAGATCAGTTTCTTTCATTTTAAAGGTAAAGTTAAGTTAGTTTATTGTCATTAAAAAGGTGAGATTTCCACAAAAAAAGAAAACTATCTAGATTTTGAATTAAATGTAATTATCTATTTTATATATCATATAAGCTATGAATAATTCTAAAATGATAATGGTTTCTTGTAGAAATAAGTTCTAAGTTATAACATGGTTAGATTAGTTTCTTTCATTTAAAGGTAAAGTTAGATTAGTCTATTGTCATTAAAAAGTTAAGATTTCCACAAAAAGAAATTACCTAAATTCGAAAAAGCATTAACTTGACTGAAAAAATTGACTGGAAAACAAGAGTCCTGAAAACTAGCAAAAGTTTATTCTGGCTTGCGAGGATATCAATCCTCTGTTGTGTGGTGAATGAGAACGCCTCAGCGGCTCGCGGCGTGATCCGTCGAAAATGAGGAGTACGACAGTTTTTTCGGCCGGCAACGAGGGAGGGTCGTCTGGCAGTGTTGTTATCGTTTTCAGTGGACTCGCACTTCTCAAAGGCGAACGTGTTCGGGTGGATGGTGAACAAAAGACGCCACTGAAAACGCTTATAATACCATGGCGTAATAGGGGCCTGCCAAACCGTACGCCAGTATGGTGGAAGCAGGGGAAACCGTGTGGGATCCCTGTCCCGATAGGGGCGGGAGGATCCTCCTCTGTTTTCAACTTTGGGAGTGCTGGTGGGGTTGCAGACATGACACCTGCTCGTCAAAACATTCCTGGGTTACACCTTAGAAGTGTTCTATATGTGGGTTCCTGGAACTTCATGATTCTCTCACACAATTTCTTCATCTATCGGATGAGCTCAGTAGGGTGAGTGTGAATATAGTGTGGCTCTGTGAGACAAGGAAGCCTGACACTGGCGACACCACGACCCCAACCGAAAACAGGAAATTTTCCTCTGGTGTGATTTCTTTCAGACAGACAGAAAGACATTTATTTGGCTCAGACTTTTTACAATGTATGGATCACAGCTCGCAAACACTATTTACACATTATATTTTAACACAATTATTTATTATATCTACTAAAATAATCTCAGCACTGCCTTGGCGAACATAGCTAGATAATTTTGTACCCCGCGCCGAATGTCTTTAAGTAACTGGACAAATTTAAAATGGTTTGGTAAGTTTCTATAATACATTGGTATGAATTGGTTTCTCAATCTCAAAATTTCCTGATCCTTACATACAAATAACACATGATATTCATCTCCTATCTCATTATCATCACATTTTGTACAAGTTATATTTTCTCTAGGTGTGCTAATGTATCTACCGGTGACAATAGGTAATCTATGGTTGCAAGTTTTGAATCTACACAAGGAGATTCTTCCTTGTTCTGGTAATGTTACTAAATAATTTTGCATTACAAATTGGTCAATAATAGAAATATAAGTGCCGCATGAAGATTTGTTATGTAATATGGCATTCCACTCTGCGATGAACCGATCCTTAACATTTCTTTCAAAGGCAAGTTTCATCCACACAAGGTTACTTCCATTCTGTTCATGCCATACACCCGACATATCTGAATGATCTAACAATGATTTTGCACACTTTAACCAAGGGGACCTGAAACTATTTTCATCATGCAGTTTTAAGAGACACTGATACACTATGTAACTAAGTTTTCTTTGTTTACCATTGATTAACCTTAACCAATAACTTAAACTTAGCATTCCACTTTTGATATATGTATTGACAGAATATTTACCTAATTCTCCATGGACCATAAGATTACAAGTACATACATAGTCTTCTTAACACCAAGAATATGTTTAAGAAATGACAAATGCACACTCTCTATTAATTTGAGTACCTTATATCCCCATATCTCACAACCATACGTTATTATAGGTAATACCATTGCATAAATAATTCTAATTGTAAATCAATTGGTAAACTAAATTTTCGACCCTTTGCAATCTAACTATACATTGCCCTCCTACCTTGCTGGCACAGATTTTCCTGACATAATTTAAAGTTTGCATTATAGTTCAAAGTCACCCAAATATTTATATTCATCTACTATTTTAATTTGCTCCCCTTTGGAAAAAAAAAGAAAGAAAAAAAAAAAAAAAAAAAAAAAAAAAAAAAAAAATATATATATATATATATATATATATATATATATATATATATATATATATATATATATATATATATATATATATATATATATTTCTTACATAATCTTTCCTCTTAGTGAATACAGTGATTTTAGTTTTCCTACAGTTAATATGTAATTTTCACCTTTCACAATATGTTTCCATAGCTAAGTGCATTATTCATACCTCTGTCATCTTCAGCTAATAATAATAATAATAATAATAATAATAATAATAATAATAATAATAATAATAATAACAGACGGTATATTTGAATGCAGCTTACAATTGTTTGCTGAAAATCTACAGGTTAACATACAAATCCTTATGTTCCTAACATTCACACGCCTAAAGCCTACCCAGTCGCATCTGACAACTCGATGCGTGGCTGCTAGGTAGCGCCAACAAGCCTAGTGGACTAGGCCCCGGGGTGATCAGGCCACCCCGTACATTTTTATTCATTTGGGAGTTTATTTCTCCTACCCAGCAGCGGATCATAACTTCCGGCTTACACCAGGTATCTAATCACTGCTATATGGACAGGGGCGACACACTTGAATAGAAGTCTTGCCCAAATAACTTCGAACCTGACCCGGCAATCGAACCCTGGCTCCCCCGATTGAGAGTCGGTTGTGCTTCCACTGCACCACCAGTTGTGATACATAAAAACTAGAACTTTGAGCATAGTGTTAACCCACTCATCACCTGTTTCAACAAAATGACAGTTTTTCTCTAATAAATGGTTTTCAATATCATTTACAAAGAAAATAGCATTGGTGATAAATTTTCCCCGTCTTACTCCACTATAGCTTACAAAATAATCAGTATTACTGATTA
Source organism: Callinectes sapidus (assembly GCA_020233015.1). Taxonomy (NCBI): domain Eukaryota; kingdom Metazoa; phylum Arthropoda; class Malacostraca; order Decapoda; family Portunidae; genus Callinectes; species Callinectes sapidus. Next base: position 1,559,676 of record CM035202.1, on the reverse strand, counting down.
CATACGACACAAGACTTAATATAATTATAAATATTCTGAATAACTCTCATAATTTTACCGTCAAATCCTACTTTTAGTAATTTATACCATAGGCCATTCCGCCAAACAAGATCAAATGCTTTTCTGTAATCAATATACAAACAAAAGAATTTCTTCCTCCTATGCAAAAACAAATCAATCAAACTCTTTATTACGAAAACATGGTCTGTCGTTGTTAGCCGGTGTTAGATGGTGTTTTGAGGGAGGAGCAAGCCGGTTTCAGAAAAGGTCGGGGATGTAATGCTCAGATCTTTGTTGTTAGGCATTTGATGCAGCAGGCAAATGAAATGAAGGCTAGTTTAAGCTTGTGTTTTGTTGATTTTGAGAAGGCTTTTGACAGTGTTTCTAGAGAGGCGATGGGGAAAGTGTTGAGGTATTATGGTGTTCCAGAGTGGTTGGTGAAGTTGGTTAAAGATTTGCATGAGGGTACGTTTTGTAAGTTATGAGTGATGGGTCCTTGAGTAAGGCTTTTGAAGTTAAGTCGGATGTGATTCAGGGAGGGATTCTTTCCCCTTTGTTGTTTGTCCTTGTTATTGATTATGTGATGAGGAGGGTTGCAGAGGAAACTAATGCTGGAATTGTGTGGGGAGATGGACGTAAATTAGCAGATTTGGATTATGCAGATGACATTGTGCTTATTAGCGAAGGAACAGATGAGATGCAAAGGGTCTTAGATTGTATAGTGAGAGAAGGGGGAAAAGTTGGCTTGATTATTAATTGTGCAAAAACGGAAATGATTAATATGAATATTGCTAACCCAAGAGCTTGCGTGATTGGGGGAAGAGTTGTGAAACAAGTAGAAAAGTTTAAATATCTTGGTACGCTTTTGTCTATGGATGGATCGTTAAAAGTGGAGTTTGAGGAAAGGTTAAGGAAGGCGAATCAAGCGATGGGCATGTTAAAAACTGTGTGGAATAATAATTTTTCAGTACACACTAAAATGAAAATTTATAAAACTATGGTTAGAACTATTTTGATTTATGGGCATGAATCGTGGTATAGTACAGTAACATCGGATAAGAAATTCGTGGTTTTCGAAAATAAGGCTTTGCGAAGGATTTTAGGAGTTAAGTGGTGGGATAGGGTTTCAAATGATAGAGTGAGAGAAATTACGGGTGTGCAACCGGTAGATGAATATGTTAGATTGTCTCGATGGAAATGGCTAGGACACGTCTTCAGAAGGGAGGGAGTGATTGTACGGGGAACACCCGGTTGGCAAGTGCAGGGTAGAAGAGGGAGAGGAAGGCCGAAGGAGACGTGGATGCGCACAATGAGGCGAGAAGCTGGTGAAGAGTGTTGGGAGGATTTGGAGGAGTTGGCACAGGATAGATGGTGGTGGCGTGAATTCATTGAGGCCCTATGCATCCCTCAGGGTGCCACAGGAGTTGATTGAATTAGTCTGTCGTTGAATATCCTTGTCTAAAACCTGCCTGAATTTCTTTAATAATTTCAGCAAATCTTTCATTTAATAGGGTAGTAAATAACTTTCCCAAACAGCTTAACAGTGTGTTGCCTCTTTAAGTTTCACATCAGTAACTTCTCCCACATTCTTAAAGATAGGAGCAATGATTCCAGTCAACCAATCATCTGGTATGTCTCCTGTATCCAAAACTTTGTTAAACAGTTTAACATATAAAGGACATATTATATCTTTTGTGCTTTCAATAATGCTCATTAATAATGTTATCAACACCACAAGCTTTATTGTTCTTAAGTTTATTAATACACTTCAATACTTCTGCCTCAGTTACCTCTGTATTTAGTGGAGTGTTAGCATGGATGTTAACATTGATTTCCAGGTGTTTATTAGTGTGCTCTGTTTCAGCTAGATATTTAAAATGTTCCTTGAGCTCTGTGACTAGAATCAGTATATCAGATTTTTTTCTTTGTTTGCTGCAAGATCTGCCAATACAGCCTAGAATCCTTGGTTTTGGTATTTCTCAGCCTTGAAATAAAATCTTGTTTTTTATTTCCTGTTTATATTTCTTACTCTTTCTTATCATGTCATTATAAGAGGTCTCGGTCTTTAAAGTGTTGTTCGTATGTTTAGCCGTATGATATTCTTGTCTACTTGCATAACATTGCTTGTCATAAGTTAACATTACCTTGCCTTTAGACTTCTTTGTAAATTTCTCAGATTTTATTGGTAATGTCTTCAAGGCTGTATCCAAAAGTTTTTTTTTTTTTTTAATTCGTTAGCATTAGCAGATTTATGATCAGCCTTTTCAATTACACCCAAGACATAGTTATGATTTATATTTTGGGTATATTCGTCAGCTTTACTCTTACACCATCTACTTGGCTTAATATTTTTCTCAGTGTTTCAACTTTCCTATGCTTCTGAAGCATTTTTTTTTCTTTATTCTGGAAGTTCTTTAAGATATGGAGGCACAGGTGTGTGTTGCCAGGCCCTCCTTTATGGTTTCGCTCATTCTTAAGCCTGCCCAGCATCATCCGAGACTTGGTGAAAATTCCCATCCACAGCCTTGGCCCATCGCCGTGCCACATCAGTCTCTCTGGACGCTACACCGCCCAAAAGGAGTATTTCATAGAGTCTATGGAGCGTATGTACCTGTCATTGACTACCTGAAGGTAACTTGGTCTTGTCCACGCAGATTTTCCCCTAGCCTCTGGTCGGCAGCGCAGGGCTGGCAGGCGACAACAGTAGCAGTGATAACCCAACAAGATGCTTCTCTATATATCTTCAGCCTCGCGAGGAGAATGTAACACATCTCTCATTTATCGTCCTTGACAGTGATAGTTATCCATTTCAGTTGATGAAACGCCCTACACATTTCATGCATTTCAAGGAAGGCGTGCGACCTGCCGCACACCTGTCACACACAGGCCTCTTTCCTCAAGCATTTGGCGAATGAAGTAAAGAAACAGCTGGACGATGACATCAAGAGAGGGGTAATTTGTCCAGTGCCAGCACGGGAAACTACTGGTTGGTGGGCGCGCATGGTTATTGCCACCAAAATCGAGAAAGCTCAGGAGGATGGTGGACTACCAGAAGTTGAACTCTTACTGCATGCGGGAGACTCACCAATCCCCGGCCCCCTTGGACATGGTGTCGTATGTCCCCACGCATTCAAGACTGTGACCGATTTGAGTGTTTTATCAGGTGGAGCTACAGGAGGAAAGCAGACACATGACAACGTTAATCACACTGTCGGAGTGGTATCAATACTGCTGCACTCCAGTGAGGAACTTCTCTGCATTCGATGATTGCATAATGAGATTTGACGATACCATGGACGACTTCCCTCGAATGCACAAGTGTATTGATCACGTCTCCAGCGTTGAGGCTGCCTTCTGCCACACATACGACTTTCTGGAATTCTGTGCTAGGAGAGGTATTACCCTCAAGGGCGAGAGGTTCAGAATCTGCCGCCTCGAAGTGCAGTTTCTACCTCGGATGGTAGGAGTAAAAGGCGTCATGCCGGCCCACTATCACAGATGTAAACCCACTATCACAGACGTAAGGTCATGGTTAATCAACTGGGGCCATTCTTTGCCGCTGCACCCATAATGTCTCCCTTTAGGGACATCCTCAAGAAGCCCACAGGAAGAAAAGGCCTACTGAAATGTAATTGCTCCAGACAAAGTTATGGCAGGCTTTCGAATCCATCTGCCAGCTGGCCAAGGATGGGCTATGGTATTACGATCAGACTATACACACGGTTGGGTTTGTGGTTCTCCTGCGTGTCGGCGGACTCACCATTCTACTGCAAAGGACGGTGGTGCCTGACTCTTTATGGCAGCCGCCACCTCACTGCAGCAGAGACAGGCTATGCGCTTATCAAAAGGGAAGCTCTCGTGGTGGCCTGTTGCTTCGGAAAGACCCGTCTGTTCCCTCTGTGAGCTTAAGGGGCAACATGGCTCTCAGACATCATTAATCCATGCCTTTTCTCCTTGAAGGAGCAAACTTTGCAGCATCAGTTTTCCGTCCGCTTCCTTCTTTACAAGATTAATTGCGCTGCAGACTTTCTGAGTAGATCCATCAATGAAGACGATGAAGACACAGCAGACGAGAACCATAATGAGGAGATAGTGGCCGCGATAGCTGCATCCGTGGTGGTAGCCCTGGATCTCAGCGACAGTCTTACCCAAGATCCATTTTTAATCTATACAAAGTGGGCATTTTCATGGGAATTTATGGGTTAAAGGAGACCACCTAATGGAGGCCTCCTCTGGTTAATTCCAAACAGTCACTTCCTGGGATAACATCGGCAGAACGATGAAGTACACCTGGTGGTGGTGTTTAGGTGTGGTGGCAGGTGGAGGAGGAGATGCAGACACAGCGAAGGCTAGAGTTGGAATGGATTTTAGCAAACTGAGGGTCCACGATATTATCTTTCATTAACAACAACCAATGACTGTTCAAAACAAAGAGATGAAACATACATGACAAAGAATAGATAGTTTTACACACAACCCTTAACACCTTTAACAACCCACCGACGACTCACTTAATAATGATCTCGAACATTCACTCAACACACCATTCATTATCTCTCACACAGTCTTTGTCTCGAACACCAGGCATCGCAGGACGACTCCACTTAGTAGTTGCTAGCAGCCAAGGTACTGGCTAGTGACTGACATTCCAAGAAAGCTGAAGAACTGGTTTGTCTCAGTCCTTATTATGGTGTCACGGGCAGGCTGGACACACCGGGAGGACTGTTAATTTATATCTGCGACCAGAAACCACCACTCCTCTTAATCCCCGACATCCTACGCCGACTGGTGACGGAACACCTCCATGTGGGTCACCAGGGCATCGACTCATGTTGAGATTTGCGCTACCACCGCTCTTCGTGCTAAACCTGCACATCCACGCGCCGTCTCAGCCTCCAGAGCCTCCTCCTGCTCACACCACCTCCCAGGTATTCCCTCCTACAGACAGTGGCTGACATATGATTGACAGAATGGTTGAAGGTGTCACACTTAGCTGAGGGCACGGCTTCGAGTGGGATTAGAGACCGTCCACAACAGTATTTTCATTGCTGGGGCTCTCCAGAACAGCTCTTTATGGACGGAGTAACCCACCTTGAAGGTGAGAAAATGCAGATATTTTTTTTTTCAGGGAATGGGGGTATGAGCATGCGAGTGTCATCGGCTCATTACCCCTGGTAATGAAAGGGTGGAAGCAGCTATGAAGAAGGCCAAGACGATGTTGCGGGGCAATATTGGGGCGCACAGAAAGCTAGACACTCACAAAGCGTCGCTTACGTTGCTGTAATATCTTAACATACCATTCCGGGACATAGACAAGTAGCTAGTGGAGCTGGTATCAGGCCGGGAGCTACAAGATGGTGTACCGGCCGTCACGTGAAGGCTCAAAGTCAACAGGTTCTGAGAGCAGACGCTACGTCAGCGAGAGCGCCAAATATGACAGTATTTGGAAATATTGTTATAGGAATGTGCTAACACTCATCGCCGTCCTACTTGGCAGCAGAGGACTGGTGCATGACCAGCCTAACAAGGCATGGAACACAGGTCAGGGACGGTCGTGGAGGAAACGGGCAATACCACCAAAAGTTATATGGTTGCATGGTAGTGGGTGAGTAACTCTCAGGACTTGGGAAAACCTGAGACCCAGCCACGCTCTCACATAAGCTGGAGAGCTAAATACCGCAAGCCAGGAGGTGCCAATTCAGCTCGGCCACTAAGCCCCAGTCTACAAACTGCCAGGAGCCAAACTCGGACGCCACGATGGTTGAGGGACTACGGAGTGAAGGATAGTATAACACACACACACACACACACACACACACACACACATAATCAATGGGCATTTTCTTTATCATATGTGTCGCAATTGTATTAAGAGATTAATTGTGCCTGTTAATTCCAATTTCTGTTTGACAGCATCTTTATTTTTTGTTATGTACGACTGCACTTTGTTTGGAAGTCTCATTATGCGCTCGACAAGAAATTGCTAGTGTGCAATCTTTTTTGAGGGGGATTTGTAGAATTCAAGTATCTGAAAACTGAGAGAAGACGCAACGCGGTTTTCTCTGCCAATTAGCTGTGTCGTAGTCAGGGTTTTGATACCAGACAGCACCAGATTTTGTATTTCTTGCTGAAAATAAATACTTTTGGGGGCAGGTTTTACAAGCTTACAAAGATATATCCTTGCACATTAATGCATATGAAATCTGAGTCAATGAATTTCATGGTAACCGATGGCATATGAAATTGTTTAAGGCTTTATCCATAATTTCAGATAAACCGGCCTATATTCTTATTAAGGGGGGTAGTTTGTCATTTTCTACTGACTTCAATGGACGAATACTAATATATGATTTCATATGAATGTATTAAACAATAGGCAAATGCATGTAATGTATAGGAAATATAATGTTGTATCGGAGACTTAACTTTTCCAGTACGACAACTATTCTTGGCTGGCGGCAACGAACAAGCCATAATACTGCGCATATACATCTACAATCTACCACCTCCGGAACAATAATGAATTCCTCACAGCCAATATTTCTTGCCTTTTCAGTTACTTGGTCTGTCTTTATCTTACCTTTTTCTTGAATCAGACGTGCAGTCTGCCATGGCACACGTAAAATTTGGCATATTGGTCTCAGCAGATCTGAAAGAGTTTTGTTTACACTCTGGTAAAATCTTTCTAACGGGGCGTACTTAAGTCCGTCGTACATCCGCTAGCAGAGTATTTTTTTTTTTTTAATTCACTAATTAGCTTCATATACAGGAGGTGACAATATTATCTGTTAATTATTTCAATGATCCCAGGTAAAATGCATAAACCAAAATCAGCATTACTTATTTTTTTACTGGACGCACTTATTTTTAAAAAATCATGACTTATTTTCAATATTATCATATAAATGAAATAACAAAGCTTTATCATACACCAGTAACTATAAATAACAACTTTAAGAGATATGTTTCTAATCTTATTAATTACACTTGTGCAGCAATTCATGTCATATCTGATTTTTTCACACTGGTTTTCACATTAGCTAAGACAATCCTTTGCCCTAGAAATTGGAGACATCTACAAATTCTAATGCTAATAAGTATTTACGACCCTAGCTGCGATGAAGCTAACTGTTTGTACAACTCATATATATATATATATATATATATATATATATATATATATATATATATATATATATATATATATATATATATATATATATATATATCTCACGGAACAATCGCTGATTTGACACAAAGTCATACCAGCGGTATCCCATGATCCTGCGAAGGCATCTAATACCAAAGATATCAATCATCATCTTCAGGTCGGTGTTCAGTGTCCATGTCTCACAACCATAGAGTAAGACAGGGATCACCAATGACTTGAAGATCCGAATCTTTGTCTGTCTGCACAGGTATCGACTACGCCAAATACTCGTGTTGAGCGAATCCATAACGCCGTGGGCCAGGCCAATCCACCGTGTGACTTCTTGGCTCGACCCACCATCGTTATGCACTACACTACTAGGGTATGAGAAGTTTTTCAAGATATCAATGTCCTCGCCACAAGCATGGACAGACTGTACTGTTTCATCCATTACGCCTCCAAACACCTTGACCTTGGTCTTGGCCCAAGAAACCTTGAGACCCAAGGGCTTCGCCTCCTCGTGCAGTGCCTCTAGAGCCATTACCAGAACCTCCATTGACTCAGCAAAGATTGCTGCATCGTCAGCAAAAATAAGATCTGTAATCTCGGTGTTGCCGACAGATGCTCCACAATGACTTTGTTCCACAACTTTGCCTAGTACCCAATCCATGCATGTGTTGAAAAGTGATGGAGCAAGCACACAGCCCAGCCTCACACCTGTATTCAAAGGAAGAAGCTGGACACGCCTCCTCCACACTTCACAGCACTTACAGTCCCGGAGTACAGGCCAATTAATAGACCAATAACACTGGTCAACAAAATTGCATGAATTTTTTGTCCCTCAAGCAAAAGAAGCTACACTTTATAGAATTTGGGCTGCTAATTTCAAATATGTTAATAGAATCTTTCTATCAGGCATAGTTTTTTTCCGTGACAGCATACTAAAATTTAACTATTATAATTAAGAAATAAGACTAATATTTGAAAGAAACTTACTCTTAGAATGTGGAAGTACATGATTTTCGACTGTATTTTGCTTCTGGGAGATCCCTTTTTAAGTGTCCAGCAATAATCAGCTAACATTGAAGAACTCCACTTTCCTTGATACCTGGTTTTCATGGTCAAGATGTCCTGGTGAAACCTTTCACTGTGTTCGTCAATGACGGCACCAAGATTTGCAGGTAAGAAGTCAAAGTGAGAGGCTAGGAAATGGATTTTTAGGCTCATATTGCACCCAAGGGCCCTGTAGGATATACGTAGCTCTTCTACAATTTTAACATAATTATGTGCTTTGTTATTACCAAAAAACTGTGCGCAAACTTTTTTAAATGATAGCCATGCTGCTTTTTCAACATCATTTAACTTTTTCGTCAAATTCATGATCTCTCATTAATTCTCTAATCTATGGTCCAACAAAGATACCTTCTTTGATTTTTGCGTCACTTATTCTTGGAAACTTATTTTCCAAATATGTAAATCCCTCGCCAGTTCTATCCAAAGCTTTAACAAAATTTTTCATCAATCCTAGTTTGATATGCAAAGGAGGCAGGTGAATTTTCTCGAGAGCAACAAGATAAAGTGCTTCAACATTTAAGTCACAGCAGATACTCTATTTATGTTCATCATACTTAACTTTTTTTGCGGTAGGAGCTTCATATTGTAATATGTTTCCTTCATGTTGGCAGCATGTGCCAGAGGAACAGAAGGTAACTCATTTCCATTGTGGAACAATACAGCTTTCAGGCTCACTTTTGAAGAGTCGATAAATAAGCGCCACTCATTTTTGTCATATTTCTGGTTAAGTTCCTCCATAACAGAATATACATCATTGGAAAACACCACACCATCCTCAAATGAGAAAAAAACTTCAAAATCACAATGTCGCTTGCGATCCAAAGTAATTTTGGTGTCTTTATGGAGAAGATTCCAGCCCTTTAAACTAGAAGTAAGAAGTTCAGATTGATTTTTTGACAAGTTTAAATCCTGTACAAGGTTACTTAGATCTCGCTGACTCAACAAATGTGGTTCACTTAAAAAAGAGGTCGTCTTTTTCTTTTTCCACATCCGCCTCACTTAACTCATTAGCATCACTTAGATCCATTTATTTGGGAGGGTGTGAAACAGGATATCCTTCACTGTAAGGTACTGGTCTCATAGCAGTTGGCAAGTTCGGATATTTTATAGTATGTTAAGATTTTGATGTTTTATATTTGTTATGCAAAAGTAGCAATCTGAGGTGTGTTCTTTGGGTTCTCTCCATACCATAGGGATTGCAAAAGGCATATGACATGAGCCTTTTGCCCATTGTCACGAACAGTACTGGAGTATGCTAGGGGATGGTGACGCTCAGACACACAAATGAAAGTTAAGGGTTGAAGGCACTCACTAAGTCCCCAACAATTATTACATTAAAGAACTTAACTTACAAAATGAACATGAAAACACACAATGAAAATAATATTACTGTGGCACGGGATATGTTGTCTATGGTAGGTGTATCACAAGTGAGAGCGTGAGGTTGGTGAGTGTGCACTTGCTCCCGGGAGAGAGGAGTGAGTCCTCTGCTGTTTGGGTTTAGACTGCTGAAGTGAAAGTCAGGAGGCAAGAGGTGAGCTTGGGTGTGACAGTAAAGCTCGGGGTTGGTGCTTCGAGACAGCGGCTGAATAGAGTTATGAAGGCTGATATTTGTTGGGCATCCTTCGTGAGGGAAACTTGATAGTACCCCTTGAGAAAATCAAGTTTTGTAATGAATTTAGACTGTCCCACCTCATCGATTAGGTCATGTACCCGCGTCAAGGGGTAGGCGTCCGGCACCGTTACAGCATTCACCCGGCAGTAGTCGATGCAGAAGCGTAGTTGGCCATCCTCTTTGGGGACAAGAAGACAAGGTGATGCCCAGGGAGAGTTGTTTGGAACCGCCAACCCTTGCTCAAGTAAGTAGTTGATCTCCTGCATTTGCTGGCGTTTCTGTGGGTGGAGTCGGTAAGGTGCCTGCCGTATGGGCGAGGTTCCTGGGTTGAGTTGCACGTCATGGGGCAGAAAGGTACACTTTTGAGGGTGGTCACCAAACACCTCAGAGTATTTGTAAATGAGAGCTGTAACGTCTTGAGCTTGGGATGGCGATAAGGAACTAAGATAAGTGCTTAGAGAGTTAGAGAGTATATAAGTGTTGCTGGTATCTTTCGTGTTACAGGAAAGATCCATATCTACATTAGTCACCGTGTTGGAACAGATAGGGTGGACATTTCTAGCGGGATAATGCTGTGCAGTGCTTCGGGTCTTATACAGCTTATTTAAATTGATGTGTACTGACTGCGTGGATTTACCGCGGTCAGGTATACTTATTATGCAATTGACATCACTCACTTTCTTTACTATTTCATAAGGACCATGATACTTTGCTTGCAAGGGGGATCCAGGAATAGGGATGAAAGCTAACACTTTATCACCTTCCTGAAAAGACCGTACAGCAGAGTTCTTATCAAATGCTGCTTTCATGGTTTGTTATGCATGTTGCAGATTCTTACTGGCAAACGCATGGACTTTATGAAGAGTAGACTTTAAGTTGTCCAGGTAATGGGTGACAGTTACAAGCCTATGAGAGGACGAGTTTAGAATCTTATCTTTCACCAGTCTTAGTGGTCTTCTCACTTTCCTGCCAAACGGCATTTCAAAGGGAGAAATCCCAGTGGATTCGTTAGGGGTTTCTCTGATAGCAAATAACATGTAAGGCAAGGCCTCATCCCATTCCTGGTCCTGTTCGAAGCAAAATTTTCTAAGAAGTGATTTTAGTGTTTGATGACATCTTTCTAGGGCGCCCTGTGTTTGCGGGTGATAGGCAGTTGAGAGAGTCTGGGTGATTTGAAGTTCTTTTAGTACTGCTTTAAAGAGATCACTCGTGGAGTTTGAGCCTTGATCACTTTGAATTTCCTGGGGAATGCCAAAATTAATGAACAAGTTGGTAAGCTTGGATACAATGGTCTTAGTAGTAATATTTTTCAAAGGAAAGGCCTCTGGATACCTGGTAGTAGGGTCTAAGATTGTGAGTATATACTGGTTACCTTTCTTTGTTTTTGGTAGTGGACCTACAACATCAATGATAATTTTTGTGAAAGGTTCACAAGGGACTTTGATTGCCTGCAATGGATAAGGTGGAATCTTTTGGTTTGGTTTACCCACAAGTTGACAGGTATGACAGGTATTTACAAAAGAGGCTACGTCCTTCTTTAACCCAGGCCAATAGAAATCTGACAATATTCTTTGGCTTGTCTTAGTGATCCCTAGGTGTCCGGCAAAAGTTTCATGAGCGATTTCCATCACTGGCCTTCGCAAATTACTGGGTAAAACTACCTGGTGGACTTCCGCCCAGGTGTCATCATCTGATAATTGTTGAGTTCTGAATACCCTCATAAGGATGCCTGCCTGAGAGTAATAGGAAGGGTAGTGTGTTATTTGGTCCCTGGGAATGACTTTGGAATGAAGGTTTGATAATGTTGTCTCTTCCCTCTCTGCCTCTGACAACACTTTCTCAGAGAAGAACTGGTTAAGGTTAATTGGAGAGGGCCGACTAGGGGTGGTTGGTTGTGGCGGTGGTTGCTGGCGTGCCTGAGCACGTGTCACAGCACAGGTGGGAAACAAGATTGGCTGTTAACTCTCCAGCTCCTCTGTGGGATTATAAGTTAGAGGAGAGTCCTGAATCTTAAGAGGGGCAAAAACCGTACCACCCACTAGGTCATTTGAAAGTAAAAAGTCACAGTCAGGGATTGGCAAGGACTACCGCTACTTCACCCTTAACAAGGGGACAGTCAAGGTGAATTTTAGCCAAGGGCATGGCAAGTGGACCATGAAAATCTAATATGAAAATCTTTTCTCCAGTATAACATTTCTCTATGCCTGGAACAGATGACTTTAAGATCAGTGACTGACTACCGCCGGTATCTCTAACAATCCTGATGGGATGTTTCACTTCCTGGTAAACATTTACTGCACCATGAGTGTTAAACGGCTGGTATAGGTGGTTTGAATCCACCATGCTAAAGGTGGCTACTGGTGAAAGACTGCCTTTTTGCAACTTTACATTTCGGGTTTGGACAATTCCTTATGAGGTGGCCAGGTTTACGACAGAATGAGCAGACTATCTGAGACTTCACATCACTCTCAACTGACTTACCAAGCCCTGAGCTTCCTGCACTGGACTTAACATGAGACTCTTGTTTCCTCTCTCCCGAAGCTCTATGGCTAAGTGCATATTTGTCTGCTATTCCAGCAGCTTTCATCAAGTCTGTTTCGTCCCTATCATCTATGTGCAACTTGATGGAAAAGGACACCTTCAGTTTAAATTCCTCTAACACCATCAGGTTTACAATTTCATCAAAGGTAGTTACTGTAGTGGTTTGGAGCCACTTCTTTAAAGCCCGAAGCTTATCAGAAGCGAACTCGAGATAGGTTTGGTCAGAGGTTTTGGAGAGGCTGCGGAACACCTGCAGGCAACCCTCAGGGATGATTGAATAGGCTGATAGTAACCCTTCTTTCATGACCTCGTAATCCATGTTGTGCTCAAGGCCATTTACAACAATTAGAGCTTTATTAGTTAACTTTGCCTGAAGTAATAATGCCCACTGGTTTCTAACTATGTTCAAGTTTTCATCCCGTGACTCAAATTGTCTGAAGAATGTGTCGGGGTCCTCATCTAGGAACTGAGGATGTAAAAGTAGATGTTTGCTAAGGTGCACTGGAGGAGGAGGAGACTGAATCTTTATTTGGGCCAATTGTAACTCGTGTTATCTCTGTTTCTGAGCCTCTCCCCTCTGTAACTGCTGTTCTTGGGCAGCATATTCCAACTCCTGTTTACGCAGTTGTAACTCCAGCTGACGCTGATTGTTGTCATAGTCTAGCCTTAATTGCACAACATTCATCTTTACTTATTCGATTTCTAGGGCAAGGCTAAGGTCTTGATGTGAGCTCTCCTGGATTTCACTAGTCTGCTCAACCTCACCAAGATGGGCTAAAACTAGAGACATGAGGGTATCCTTACGAATATCACGTGGAAAATTAATTCCGAAGTCCAACGCAACGGTCTTCAGTTGATCTTTAATGACTTTCTTAGATTTTAGTTCCAAAGCTGAAGGATTACCTACGAACTCTTCAGGGTTAAAGTCAGAAGGCATTTTTAACAAAATGTTGGAGTCTCCACACGAAAAAAATTACAAAAATATATAAGAAGTTGAGAAAGAAGATGAGAACAAGCTGCCAATCATTTAGTTACAAGTTATCTCCCGACGTTTTCACTAGAAATTAAGAAACTGACATAGGACGTAACGTGGCCACAAGGTAAACAAAGACGCAACCGCGTTACTAGCTCTCAGTGACACCGAGTGACATCTCTCTCAACGCCACTGAGTACGATGAATGGAGAGGAAGAGGAGGACAGGGCGCGACCCCTGGGTTGTTCACTATCAAAGAATAACAAGCCTAAGTGACGCCTATTACTGCCTTATCCTCATAAAACAGTCCTAGCGGGCATTAAAGTACTCTTTTGAGTTTGTGAGGTCAAGTTATTCTCGAGTGAGAGTTATAAATATATTTGGAACATCTGTTGGTTCCGAGTGAGTCTAGGTACAACAATTGAGGGAGGAGGACAAACGCCTAAGGAAATATTCCAGTTTGGGCAACTCGCACTACCGTGATGTACACTTAATGACCCTGCAATACCCTACACGAGGCCTTGGTGAAAAACTTTAAACGGCAAAGTGTCACCAAATGCACAAACACGAAAGGGACTTACCTCACACACACACTCGTAGCACACGAGGTGTTGGTCGTTCATCCCCATGGACAACAAATATCCCGGTTAGGCCCCCAAAATATGTCACGACCAGTACTGGAGTATGCTAGGGGATGGTGACGCTCAGACACACAAATGAAAGTTAAGGGATGAAGGCACACACTAAGTCCCCAACAATTATTATATTAAAGAACTTAACTTACAAAATGAACATGAAAACACACAATGAAAATAATGTTACTGTGGCACGGGATATGTTGTCTATGATAGGTGTATCACAAGTCAGAGCGTGAGGTTGGTGAGTCTGCACTTGCTCCCGGGAGAGAGGAGCGAGTCCTCTGCTGTTTGGGTTTAGACCGCCGAAGTGAACGTCAGGAGGCAAGAGGTGAGCTTGGGTTTAGTGACTAGCGTGACAGTGAAGCTCGGGGTTGGTGCTTCGAGACAGCGGCTCGGCTCGGTTGGTGAGCCGTGTGGTGATGAGGCGGTGAGTCGAAGCCTCGGCTCACCGAATGTTGAGTGAAGGAAGTTTGTTGTCTCGTCCTGAGCTCGAAGGCTGGCAGTGAAGCTCCACGAAAGCCCTAGGGCCATTATAAAATTCAGTGAGAAGCCTGACACAGGTTACACAACACATGTGAGGAGCCCAGATTTTGTCCTGGTCTCCTACTTTGCAGCCAAAATAATGTTCGTAACACTTTTTAATCAGTGGTATAAAATGCGGTCTTTGTAACTTAAACGCCAATACACGGCAAAAATAGCAGAAATTGTTGGGCTGCAAAAACACATGAAATACAGATAATGTTTCCTTTGGGACAAAAACTTTTTTGACCAGGGTAATCCTTGCAGGAATCCCATGGAAACCCAGAATATCCCAGAGTGTGTCTCGATGCACTAAGTCAAACGCCTTCTTGAGATCGACATAGGGTGCAAGCATATTCTGTCGAAACTCACGTCGACGTTCCACCAGTACGCGAAGCGCTAGGAAACGGTCAGTTGTTCACATACCGGGCATGAACCCTGACAGCAGTCAAGACAGCATGCAACCCACGGATCATGGCTTCACCCCCAGCTTTGAGCAGCTCCGCACTGATGTTGCAGATGCCAGCTGCCTTTCCACCCCTCAACTTTGCCACAGCCTCTTTGACATCGCCGATGGAGGGTGCAGTTTCGTCAATGGGTGTATCAGCATCCAGCGTCTGCAACCCTGCAGTCTGGAGCTGTCCGCTTGGAGGATCCACAGTGAACAGCTGCTCAAAGTACTCAGCCCAACGAGCCATCTGCCCATCTGCGTCCGATACGAGGCAACCATTTGCTGTTCGGACAGCACTCACCTGAGAAGTAGCCTTGGAGCGGAGTTTCTTCAGAGCACGATAGGCAGGTCTGAGGTAATTAGCATTTAAATGACACTTGACATCCTCAACGAGAACCCTGACATACCTCTCCTCGTCTCTTTTCCGGAGAGTTCTAGTCCTACGTGATAGTGCCCTGCACTGGTCATGGTTCCCAGCAAGTCTGGCAGCGCAACTCTCCTCAATACTTTCAAGTGTCTCTACCGAGGTGAAGCCGCTTCGTGACCTCGGGCACTCCCCAATGCATTCCTTGGCAGCCTCAAGAGTCCCACGTTTGAAGGTATCCCATAGTTCTTGAGGGTCCTCAAGGGTGTCGAGCACTCCAAACCGATTGGAGACCGTCACTGCATACTCTTGTGCACATGTCAAGTCCTTCAGTTTCTCAAGATGAAACACAGTGTGGTTACATCTTGGAGGCTTTCTGGACTTGACATGAAGTTTGAGTGAAGCAACAACAAGCCTATGATCGGTCGCAAAGAACTCGGGACTCCGAAAAACCCTGCAGTTCTGGAGGATCCTCCAACGAGTACTGACAAGGATATGGTCGATCTCCTTCGCTACTCCTCCGGTATTGCTATAGCAAGTCCAGCTGTGCAGCGCTGGTTTCTGATACCAGGAACCCGCAATTCTCAGTCTTCTGGATCTTGCAAAATTCAGAAGGAAAGAGCTGTTGTCATTTCTGGTACCAGAAGCATGGCCCATGACCAACACATATTTCCTAGCCAGCCCTTTCAGTGCTAGTGACAGCATTAAAGTCGCCCAGGACAATGAGCGCATCACGACGGGGACACTGGACCAGTACAGAGTCGAGTTTGACGTAGAACATCTCCTTCTCTTCAGTTTCACACATCTCGGTAGGAGCATACACTGCAACAACAGACATGAAGCCTAAACTGTGCTTCAGCCTTAATAGCATTATACGCTCATTAACCGGAGTAACCTCTGCAACATACGGCTGCAGTCTGCTGGAGACGCCTATGGCTACCACCTTGACATGGTGACCATTGCTCATGCCGGACCAGTAGTCAGTAAAACCCTTACTACTGGTCTCGCCACTACATGGCCTCCTTGTTTCAGAGAGGCCCACCATATCCACCCTCAGCTTACTGAGCTCATCTGTTAAATGAGGCAGTCGGTGATCCTCTGAGAGACTCAGGACATTCCAGGAGTCCACACGCAGAACCCTTCGAAGGTTCACCCCAGGAGTGGTCCAACGTGTAGGCGCCGGATTTGCAGCCCCACCGGCACCCCCAAAATTAAAAATGGGGCTAAGGGGTCCTCCCTTCCCTCTCAGGACACAGGGCTCCCGCAGGCTTTTCCCTGCATCAGTCATACCGATAGGCAGGCCCCTCTGGTGCCTCGGCACCCGAGAGGTCTGCACGGTTGGAACCCCCTGCATACTCGGATCGGGCAGTGGCCAGAGGCTCGCCCGCGCCTATAGCACCAACCCCGACCTCTGCCCCTAATACTGGTGGTGGCTGTGGATGGTTTTTACAGGGAGGGTTTGCAAGCCCCACCACAACCAGCTAGGTCAGCCATGGGTAGGGACACTGGTATCCCTGGGGGAAAGATTAAAAGAAAGAAAGGTTAAAACGCAATAACTTTTTATTTTCACTTAGTATATACATGAAAAATACCGTTTAAAGGAACATTCTTCCGAATGAAAAATACCGTTTAAAGGAACATTCTTCAGGTTTGTCCTTGAGTTGCTCCGGGTCCTTCGTTTATTTTCACCCTGATACTTATTCTCGAAATTTTAGATTGTGATCAATGTTTGGCTCAATAAGATAAAGGGGACTCACCCTCGGATGCAGGGGCCATATAAAAGAAAAAAAATATGTATGAATATTTGTCTTAACCTTATGAATGTGTTTTTAGACATGTCTGTAGGTGGATTATTTACATGTTACGGTGATATATATATATATATATATATATATATATATATATATATATATATATATATATATATATATATATATATATATATATATATATTTTTTTTTTTTTTTTTTAACTTAATAAAGATGGCTGACCGCCTAGAAGCCTAAGCCCACTTACTAAAGATTTATCAGCACCTTCTATTATATTGGTGATGGGTGGATACTATTCAAGTGAGGAGTGAGTGCTCTCTACCTCCTTTTATTCTGTCTTTGCCCACGCCTATATATTTTTTGGAGCAGTCAGGATTTCTTCCCTTAGGGATACCTAAGCTTATGGTTGACCTAACAGGTTTGGGTGGGTGTCAAGGAACACGCACCCACTCAAACTCACCGCCCCTTCCTTGATACGTCTTCACAGCTCGTATCAGAGGGGTGAACTATTATAATTTCAAGAACCAGGTTCTGGGCGTGTGCTTGTCAAAATAAACAAATATAAGTACACCTACTTACAATTTATTTACAAAATATTTACAACGGATCTGACTGCCTGATGGGCCACTGAACTGATTAATATAAAAGATAACAAAACAAAACACAGGATTACGAGCATGTCGTGCCCTGCAATTTCTTGCATGCACGTTGCAATTGCATAGTTGTGTAAGACTATCACTCAATATCAATAACCACGAGGTATGATAATATACACTGCTAACATTTTCTCATTTAATTGACTTAATAGCTAAGTACACAGTTATTAACCTAAGCTTTACTCCAGCAACCAGCTGATGACTTCCAATACACATAACGCACAATATCCCCGAAGTTCTATGCTCACAATTCAACTCAATATACTTCACACACAATATTATCAAAGTTTCTCACCAAATCTCCCGTCAAAAGTCAACTCCATATAATTCAATATCAATGTCAAATATATCCCACATCAATGTATGTAACATCCAATGTTATCAACGCTTCTCATAATCTCACATCAACATTTAACTCCAGATAATTCACTCAATGTCGAAATACATCTCACGCCAATATACGTAACACACACGATATTATTAATGTTTCTCATCAATCTCTCTTCAATATTCAACTCAAAATAATTCAATGTTAATGTCACAGCAAACTCATACCAACACATATAAAATCAAACACAACACATTAACTCTGAACATCCTAATAATATAACATCCTAACCACTATTTTCCTCCTTACATCTCATAAACACAACAATGGATTAGACTGCATTACCAACATTCAAACCTCCACTTACTGATACAAGTTTATGTGTCTCCATGTCGCCCCTGACCCTTCTCTGGTCAGGGAAGCTGCGAGCTCCTCAGCTTCTCTCTCTCTCTCTCTCTCTCTCTCTCTCTCTCTCTCTCTCTCTCTCTCTCTCTCTCTCTCTCTCTCTCTCTTGAACTCTCAACAATCTGTTTCTAAAGAACGCTCTTCTCTCCACTGACCCCATTTCTGACCTGCGGTCACTTGTGGCGCCAACAGCCCTGGGGCTGAACTAAACAAAGCACAAAGGGGGAGAAGGAAAACAAACATATGTACACAAATAAAATAAAATATGGGCACCACGTCCGTGACAGTGTGGTTTGCAACTTCTCTGTAAAAAACTTTCACATTCACCACCAGAGTTAGGGGATGAGGTTGAGGCTAAAAGTGAGAGCAAGCCTCTAGCTACGACCCCGATGCAAGTTTGTTGGGGGATCAGACCGTGCAAACATCTCGGGTGCTAAGGCATTATATATAACTTCATATCAATCCCACGTGTTCGTTCTCTTCTAAAAAATATCTCCACACGTGTTCTTTTCTCCTCCCTATCAACTCAGGTTCTCCACTTTCCATCTTCCTCCACACCCTCTCTCAAATTTTCTCTATCTCAAGGGATTGATTTTCTCGTCGGATTTCTGTTCCTCTGACCTCTCTCGCTGCTACCCCTAACCTTGACCTCTAAACCGGATGAAACCGACCCTTCTTGACCCAGATCTGTAAGTCACGCCTTCCATACAAACTCTGCATCCATTCATTCAAAGACACATGTTTCCTACACACACACGATCACTTATTATTCAGACTTCATTTTACATCTCGGGCTTCATCAACTCTACTTCGACAGGCATCCACTATACACACATCGTCCACTTATAATCAACATCATCCTACCTCAGCCTTCTTGTACTGCAGTCTAGCTGTACAAAGACAAGTTAAATTCATTATCCAGAAACCATGCTACTGCATCTCCTTTTTCCACGAAATAATTACCACTACACCCACCATTACCACTCCGACCACCAGCTGCCAGAGATACCATATACACTGTCTCCGGCAAAACATACAAACCGGTGGCAAAAAAAATGGTGGGATTTAAGCAAGAAAAATCAAGTTGTAATTTTCAAGTGTAAATCATCAAACAAGCAAGCATTCTCTCAACGTGGCCTTAGTCTTCACCCGCATCCTGTCCGCGCCGCACCTCGTCTGACCTCACTGGCGTCATCCACATTCTCCCCTGGGGGCACCTACATTCCAGCCGTGAGCTCACTGTCCTGGTCACCTGTCCTGTCTTCAGTCCAGCTCCAGTCTACCAGAAAATTTCGCAGAGGCAAGACCTTCTCCAAGTAGCCGCCGATTCTCCACCCCACCACCGCCAGCCGTGTCTCCCCACTCCCCCGCCACTCACCCCCTCATCATCACCTGTCGCCCACCATCCCGGCCGTGCTCGTGCTCCCAGCTGCGCGTCTCTTCCGCTGTCCAGCCGCCAGCGCCTGGCTACAGTGTCTTCTGCTGCGCTCCACAAAATTTAAGTACAATTCTTCTTCTTCCTATTTCCTTTTCAAGTGAATTTTTGAGTGTTCTCCTCCTGTTCTGCTGATTGTCTCTATTCCTTTGTTGGTTGTTGTTTGCTCGTTATCGTGTTACTTCTGTGTTCTGCTGTCATTTTCATGCTTTTAAGATTAGGTAACTTTTCTTCGCCCCAACTAACATGGCTGAATCTGCTCCTGCTATCCATGTAACTTTTATCAATGAGGCCACAGTACTTCCAAATTTCACGGGAACAGGAGAAAAATCAATACATAGCTTCATTGAGAGAGTAAATGACGAATGCACGCGACGATCTGCTTTCTCTGACAAGGAAAGATTCTCAATTCTTAAGTCACGCATTGCATACGATCACCATCACTGTACAGCTGGTCTTTTAATAAGATGAGACAAATTCACATCTATCACAGCATATGGTGAGTTCACAGCTGAGCTGAGAAAACATTTCCAGTCGCATTCTAAACTCGGGGTCACACATTCAATCCTGAAAATTTCATCTTCCTTAATGCAGAATGGTCGTTCAATGTCTAATCCCCTTCAAGCAGAAAATCTTGCATCCTCATTCAGCTCTGAGCTCATCACACAACTCCAAACTTCTAAAGAATGAATCCGTTACTAAGGACGAACTCAAACAAAATAATTGCATACCTTTGTTTCACCAGTTTCCTTGATAATCAAAATATCTCCATTGTTTGTGACTTCGAGTTCACAAAATCCCAAATTTTATATGACGTATGCAAGCACATCAGTGACAAAAGACCTCTCACTGCCTCAGTATCCATTCAGACAATGGACAAATTCCAGTCCTCGTCATCTCCTCCTCAAACACATACACGTGGACGTTCCCCTATTTGCTCTCACTACTCAAATGCCCGTCATTTCCATGCTCGCTCTGCCTCACGAAATAAACACATCTTTTGTTCTCGTTGTCAGCTAAAGGGCCATCATGTTAGCATGTGTAAGGTTCGTCTGGATTCACGTGGTCACAATACTTTCGACCCGAAGGCTCCCTGTTCTTTCCACAACAAAACTGGTCATATTCTGCAGAACTGTCGTCACTATAATTATCTTTATTCTTCATGAGAAAACAACCAGCGCCCTTCGCCCACCAATCCATCATAAATAACAAAGCCATTCTGAAATCATCACCTGCCTGTCTCCCCAAACCTCATCGTGGTGACCGTAGAGTTCATTTTACTTATCAGCAAGATTCCAGTCTTCCCTATGTAAATATAAACTACCCTACTCCATCAGAAGGTATCACCATAATGGTGCAATGTGTCTCAAGTCCTCGAAGTGCCTTTCTAGACGCTGGTGCTGCCATAAATTTAATTAAGCTAGAAAAAAACAAGGAATTATCTGCCATATCAAATGAATCTCTTATTTCACTGCCGCTTGCTCTAAATATTTGTGATATCTCTGGTTCAAAAGTCCTTCTTCACGGCAAAGTTTTTTTTACTCTTTCTTTTACGTCTAAAGAGGCATATTGTATCTCATGTTTCCCTCCAGGCTGATTTTTTTTTTTTATTGGTTTTCCCACCATGCGTGACAATTTCATCAATACCTTTCCTGAGCAAAATCGAATCTATCAGAGAGATACTTTCATTCCTGCCCTACCTCCTGCTACTCCTTCTTCCTCTTTTGCTAGTGTAGATCTCTCTGATACACAGGATAATGTTATGCCTGAACTCCCTTCTGACAGATGTATAACTTCTGATAAAATTTTATTTTCTTAGCTGAACCGGTTATTCTGGCAGAATTTGATTTATCTGTTGTAAACGTGTCTATTCCATTTGTTGTTCAAGCCACAAATGTGCTCTGTTTGTCATAAAATTCACCATGCAAAAACATCCAGCTAGAATCTGTTCTTACTACTGTAGATGAAAATGGATTAGTCAAAAATAGTTGTAAGGAACAATTCACATTTGCCTGTAAAATTTAAATCTGGTGTATTACTCAGAAATGCTTAAAATTTCTCAGAAAATATCAAATTTGTGGATGATTTTCCTGTCACTCAAATACTGTAAATCATGTTTCAAAAACACCAAATAATTCTCATGTCTCCTACTATCACTAATGCACACCTGTCTGATTTAGATTTCCCTGAACATGAAACATAATTACTGGCACTCTTAAACCATTACAGAAATGCTGTGTCACAAAGGTTCTCCAACACGCCATCCACGTGGTGCCCGGATCAACACCTTCTTATACTCCAAATTATAGAGTACTTCATAGGAGACGAGAGTTACTCGGCACAGCTGTTCAAGGTATGTTGGATCAGGAAATCATAGAACCAGCATGTTCACCTCACAATGCCCCTTTGTTACTTATTCCTAAGAAGCAACTTGATCATCGCATTGTAGTGGATTTCAGACGATTAAATTCATCCAATATACCAGACAGATATCCAATGCCACAGTTAGGAGGCATAATTAATTCACTAGGCAATCCATATATGATTTTCTCCACCTTAGATTTACAATCAGGATTCTTCCAGGTAGAATTACAAGAGTCGTCTCGCCCATACACTGCTTTCACAACTAATTCAGGCCACTTTATGTTCAAACGCATGGCGCAAGGTCTAAGTAATTCACGTCTCCCCTTCTAAAGGTTAATGAACTCAGTTTTATCTGGATTACTCGGGAAAAAAACGTGTTTTGTTTCTTAGACGATATTATCATCCCTTCAGAGGATTCTCAGGATCATTTCAGTGTTCTCTCTCGGGTTCTTTCACGTTTTGAATTCGCCGGACTCAAGGTAAAACTCAGGAAATGCGCTTTTCTCAGAAAGCACGTTAAATTTCTGGGTCACGAAGTCGATAAGCACGGTATTCACACACTAGATTGCAAGGTTCAAGCCATCCAGTCCTTTCCTACTCCATCTTCCCCAGATCAGATCAGACAATCTCTTGGTCTAGCCAGATTTTACCGCCAATTTATTCAAAACTCGTCTCAAATTTTCTTTATGTAGCGCCCCAGTTCTTGCTTTCCCAGATTTCGAAAAGGAATTTACTCTTTGCACAGACGCCTCTGGCTATGGAATAGGCTCTTTTTCATGCAAAAGGTCCATATGCCAAATTTTGCGTTATAGCATACGCCAGCAGACTTCTGAATAAAGCAGAACAAAATTACGACGTCACAACCCGCGAAGGTCTCTCTGTTATTTGGTCCTTACTTCATTTTGGAAACTCACTCTTGGGTACAAGATACACGTCTATACAAATAACTACGCTGTCACAGAAATTTTCAAGGGTAATAATTTCACTGGTAAATTTGCTCTTTGACAGTTAACCATCCAAGAGATTGATCCTATATTCCATTACATTCCAGGAAAAATAATCGCAGTAGCTGACCCACTATCACGGAACATTTCTTCTGTCTCTGTTATTACACATGAACCAAAAATGCCTACAGCTGAGGAATTCAAAACGCATCAACGATCAGATCCATTCTGGGTTTCTCTCATGTATTATCTCGAGTCTGGAGATCCATGAAACCTACCGAAACTTCACGTTGATGTAGATTTATTCTTCCCACAAGACGATCTTTTCTACAAGTCCAGTTCTGTTTCGCCTGATGTCATGAATGAACGTTTCACTCAGTTAGTTGTTCCACAGTCTTTGGTTGATAATGTATTACTTCAGATCCATGATTCTACTCTCTCTGGCCACCCTGGACGCGATCGTTCTCTCTCACAAAAAAAAAAAAAAAAAAAAAAAAAAAAAAACGTTCTTACTTCTGGCCATCTATGAGGAAAGATATATTTTCTCACTGTACACGCTGTCAGTCTTGCGCCACCAATCCTTCATCTGCTTATCAAAGCCCATTACTAACTCACCTAATTCCATCATCGCCATAGGACTCAGTTTCCATCGATTTGCTTAACCCCCTCTCACGCAAAATGGATACCAGTATCTTTTCGTTTGCGAAGATAGTTTTTCTCGCTTCTGTATTTTCGTTCCTCTCAAGGACAAGACCGCTCCCTCTGTGACAAAAACACTTATTTTTTTTTTTTTTATGTTGAAGGGAGGCGGCCAAGGGCAACAAAAATAAGACAAAATAGCCCACTCTAGTGCCGGTCCCTGGAAAGTCCTTAATCAGTAGCCAAAAGAAGAATGGGATAAGTGTCTTGATACCTCTCTCTTGAAATAGTTCAAGTCATAGGCAGGTGGAAATACAGAGGCAGGGAGAGAGTTCCAGAGTTTACCAGAGAAAGGGATGAAAGACTGAGAATACTGGTTAACTCTTGCATTAGAGAGGTGGACAGAATAGGGGTGAGAGGAAGAAGCAAGTCTTGTGCAGCGAGGCCGCGGGAGCAGGGAGGCACGCAGTTAGCGAGATCTGAAGAGCAGTTAGCATGAAAATAGCGGTAAAAGAGAGCAAGAGAGGCAACATTGCGGCGATGAGAAAGAGGCTGAAGACAGTCAGTCAGAGGAGAGGAGTTGATAAGACGAAAAGCTTTTGATTCCACCTTGTTCAAAAGAGCTGTATGAGTGGAGCCTCCCCAAACATGTGAAGCATACTCCATACATGGGCGGATGAGTCCCCTGTATAGAGTCAGCAGTTGGGGAGGTGAGTAAAACTTGCGGAGACGGCTCAGAACACCTAACTTCATAGAAGCTGTTTTAGCTAGAGAGGAGATGTGAAGTTTCCAGTTTAGATTACTAGTAAAGGATAGACCAAGAATGTTTAGTGTAGGAGAAGGGGACAGTTGAGGGTCATTGAAGAAGAGGGGATAGTTATTCGGAAGGTTGTGTCGAGTTGA
>CM035202.1:1516144-1534290 GCA_020233015.1 Callinectes sapidus | reverse complement strand
CTACAGCAAAAGTTTCACCAAAATCTCTAAAAGCGGATGACCAGGACTCAGTAAGGAAAGCCAGAAGATCACCAGTAGAGCGGCCTTGGTGGAAGCCATACTGGCGGTCAGATAGAAGATTGTGAAGTGATAGGTGTTTAAGAATCTTCTTGTTGAGAATAGATTCAAAACCTTTAGATAAGCAGGAGATTAAAGCAATAGGGCGGTAGTTTGAAGGATTAGAACGGTCACCCTTTTTAGGAACAGGCTGAATGTAGGCAAACTTCCAGCAAGAAGGAAAGGTAGATGTAGATAGACAGAGTTGAAAGAGTTTGACTAGGCAAGGTGCAAGCAAGGAGGCACAGTTTCGGAGAACAATAGGATGGACCCCATCAGGGCCATAAGCCTTCCGAGGGTTTAGGCCAGCAAGGGCATGGAAAACATCATTACGAAGGATTTTAATAGGTAGCATGAAGTAGTCAGAGGGGGGAGGAGAAGGAGGAACAAGCCCGGAATCGTCCAAGGTAGGGTTATTAGCAAAGGTTTGAGCGAAGAGTTCAGCTTTAGAGATAGATGATATGGCATTGGTGCCATCCGGTTGAGCTAAAGGAGGGAAAGATGAAGAGGAAAAGTTGTTGGAGATGTTTTTGGCTAGATGCCAGAAGTCTCGAGGTGAGTTATATCTGGAAAGAGTTTGACACTTTCTGTGAATGAAGGAGTTTTTGGCAAGTTGAAGAACAGACTTGGCATGATTTCGGGCAGAAATATAAAGCGCGTGAGACTCAGGTGATGGAAGGCTCAAGTACCTTTTGTGGGCCACCTCTCTATCATGGATAGCACGAGAGCAAGCTGTGTTAAACCAGGGTTTGGAAGGTTTAGGTCGAGAAAAAGAATGAGGAATGTACGCCTCCATGCCAGACACTATCACCTCTGTTATGCGCTCAGCACACAGAGACGGGTCTCTGTCACGGAAGCAGTAATCATTCCAAGGAAAATCAGCATAATACCTCCTCAGGTCTCCCCAACTAGCAGAGGCAAAATGCCAAAGGCACCTCCGCCTTGGAGGATCCTGAGGAGGAATTGGAGAGATAGGACAAGATACAGATATGAGATTGTGATCGGAGGAACCCAACGGAGAAGAAAGTGTGACAGCATAAGCAGAAGGATTAGAGGTTAGGAAAAGGTCAAGAATGTTGGGCGTATCTCCAAGACGATCAGGAATACGAGTAGGGTGTTGCACCAGTTGTTGACTATGTAATCTGCCCTCCATTGTTTTTACTTTCAGATAATAGCTCCGAATTTAATGATTCACTGTTTCAGTCAATCTCACAAGGTTTTCACATCAAGAAATGTAACGTAATTCCGTATTCACGCAGCTCAAATGGAAAGGTTGAACGATATCTTAGATATCTTACGCCATATTATGCATTCTCAATCAGAATGGGAATGAATTCCTCCCCTGGGTAGCTTGTTCTCTTAATTCTGCCATTCATTCTACTACCAAGGAATCTTGTCATTGCGTCCTGTTCGGGCAAGAGACACGTTTGTCTCATTATAGTACATTTTTATTTATTTATTTAATCAATTAACTAATTAATTTATTCATTTTTTATATGTAGAAGGGAGGCGGCCAAGGGCAACAAAAATAAAACAAAAAAGCCCACTGAACTACCGGTCTCTGGGAAAGTTCAGATTCATAAGCCGAAAGAATGGGATAAGTGTCTTGATACCTCCCTCTTGAAACAGTTCAAGTCATAGGCAGATGGAAATACAAAAGCAGGGAGAGAGTTCCAGAGTTTAACAGAGTTTAACAGAAAGGGATGAAAGATTGAGAATACTGGTTAACTCTTCCATTAGAGAGGTGGACAGAATAGGGGTGAGAGGAAGAAGCAAGTCTTGTCCAGCGAGGCCGCGGGAGCAGGGGAGGCATGCAGTTAGCAAGATCAGAAGAGCAGTTAGCATGAACATAGAGGTAAAAGAGAGCAAGAGAGGCAACATTGCGGCGATGAGAAAGAGGCTGAAGACAGTCAGTCAGAGGAGAGGAGTTGATAAGACGAAAAGCTTTTGATTCCATCCTGTTCAATAGAGCTGTATGAGTGGAGCCTCCAAAAACGTGAAGCATACAACATACATGGGCCCTTGTATAGTTAGCAGTTAGGGAGGTGAGAAGAACTGGCGTAGACGGCTCAGAGCACCCAACTTCATAAAAGCTGTTTTAGCTAGAGAGGAGATGTGAAGTTTCCAGTTTAGATTAAAAGAAAAGGATAGGCCGAAAATGTTCAGTGTAGAAGGGACAGTTGAGTGTCATTGAAGAAGAGGGGATAGTTATTTTGAAGGTTGTGTCGAGTTGATAGGTGGAGGAATTGAGTTTTTGAGGCATTGAACAACGCTAAGTTTGATTTGCCTCGAACAGAAATTTTAGAAAGATCAGAAGTTAGGCGTTTTGAGGCTTCCCTGCTGAGTTGTGTACTTCCTGAAGGGTTGGTCGTCTATGGAAAGAAGTAGAAAAGTGCAAGGTTGTATCATCAGCATAGGAGTGGATAGGGCAAGAAGTTTGGTTTAGAACATCATTGATGAATGATAGAAAGAGAGTAGGTGAGTGAGTGAGCGAAAAGTTCAGCTTTAGAGATAGATGAGATGGGATAGGTGCCATCAAGTAAAGGAGGGAAAGATGAAGTAGTAAAATTGTTAGAGATGTTTTTTGGCTAAATGCCAGAAGTCTAGAGGGGAATTAAATCTGGGAAGATTTTGACACTTTATATGAATGAAGGAGTTTTTGGATAGTTAAAGAGCAGACTTAGCATGATTCCGGGCAGAAATATAAAGCGCATGAGACTCGGGTGATTGAAGGCTCAAGTACCTTTTGTGGGCCACCTCTGTATCATGGAAAGCACGAGAGCAAGCTGTGTTAAACCAAGGTTTGGAAGGTTTAAACCAAGGTTTGGAAGGTTTAGATCGAGAGAAAGAATGAGGAATGTACGCCTCCATGCCAGACCCTATCACCTCCGTTATGCGTTCAGCACACAGAGATGGGTTCCTGACACAGAAGCAGTAATCAGCACTAATAACTCTTCAGGTCTCCCCAACTAACAGTGTCCAGAACTCAAACTTAGTGGGCGGAGAACTTTGGTGTGCGGGTGGCCACCACAAGGGAATCATTGTTGTGTGTTGCCAGAAGCGCGACAATGATTGCGTAGCTGTATTTTACCGTTTGTATTAAGTAAGTTCCGGGAAATTTTTGCAAGGGGATGTAATGTGTACCTGGGGGAAGAATTAGATGTATTATGTGGGAAGGAGAGATGTGTATGGTTAAGTATTCTGCTTGCTGGTGTGGGTGGCGTTGGAAGATGGGCACAGCGTGAGGCGCCGTGCCACACGTGGAAGGCTGTCTTTTGTGAGTATATGGTGAGCTTGAGGTAAGACACGGAGTGCGTAGTGTTGCCCAGAGGTAGAGAAGCAAGGGGAGAGAAATATGTTAAATGAGTTAAATGAGTGAAGTATGTTGAATGCTTGGCGTGATTAAGATTGGAGAATGTACGGATTAGTTTTGTGTTTTCTGGCGATAGTGTTACTGTTCACTGATGTAATTTGGTGTCACATGTCTCCGTACTTTCCTTTAGTAGCCCGTAGTGATTAAATATCTTAACTGTTGTCTTTTGAGAATATATTGTTAAAAACATTAACCACATTTCTTTTCTTTGTTCCCGGAAAATATAAATAAACTCTGTAAGTGCGTCAGTAAGTCTCTCACTACATCATGAGTTTCTCCTCAGTACACCTCGTCTTGTATATAACTTTCGAGGATTATGTCAAATGCAAGATGCATGCATTTCAGAAATCGCATAGAATAATTCACGATCGTCTCACTGCCTCACAACAAGAAATGTAAGCAAAACATCTTCACGCATCCACTCGCACTCTAGAAATACGTGATTTGGTATTTTACCAACAACATGTCCACCAATCAAAGTTAGATTCATTGTACAACGGGCCCATATCTTATAAATGAAAAACTTCACGGCCATAAAGTAAAAATTATACATCTTGAAACTTAAGAACAGAGTGTTGTCCACGAAAATCTCCTGAAAAAGGTACATAGAGGCATTGCCGACTTATACATGGATTCTATTGTTCCTGTTCCAATATCTCCTAGCACCGAGAGTTTAACTCATAACATACATAAATAATTACCACTACACCCAGCAAAGATTACTCCAGTTGCCAAATCACTCCAACGACCAGCTACCAGAAATACCTTATACAGTATATACACTGTCTCTGGCAAAACACAAAAAGCAAGCAACTACAGAGGGGCCAGCCTAACTGTATGATGGATGTAGAGGAAAGTCTGTGGGACTCTTGTGTCCTGAGAGGGGCGGGACGACCCCCTAGTCCTATTTCTGACTTTGGGGGTGCCTGTGGGGAAGCAGATGTAGGTTCTGTGTGTGGGCTCCTGGAATGTTCAGAGCCTTTCAGAGGAACACCGATCGGATGAGCTCAGTAGGCTGAGGGTGGATATGGTGTGGCTTTCTGAGATAAGGAGGTCTTGCAGTGGCGAGACCAGTAGCAAGGGTTTTATTTACTGGTCCAACATAAGCAATGTCTCCATGTCTTGGCGGGTTAGCTATAAGTATCTTCAGCAGATTGGAGCCGTCCATTGTACAGGTTACTCCGGTTGATCATCATGTATTGATGTGATGGAACAAGCACGCATCCCTGCCTCACTCCTACTTTCACGGGAAAGAAGCTGAATACACCCCCTCCACAACTCACACCATTCACAGCCCTGAATTACAGGCAAGTTTATAGACAAATAATCTTTGCAAGAATCCTACGCAGACGATGCACTGAATCAAACGCCTTCTTGAGATCGACATTGGCTACAAGCATCCCTTGTCGAAACTCACATCGGCGTTCCACCAGTAGGTGAAGCGGTAGGATCCTGTCAGTTATTAAGGATGTTCTATATTACCTCAGTGACTCTGAATTGTTGGATATAATAGACTACAATATCAGGAGCGCATCTTGTAGTCTTGGCGGGAGATCCTGGGAGAGCTTGGAGACGAGCTGACGCTGACGCTAGTAAATAAAGTATGAAAAATACTATTATTTAGCCATCAGTGAATGCAGCCCTCTAGCAAGTGTTACCTTGGATCTTTCTATTTCCTGTTTTGGGCGTGTATTACTTATCTTTTTTGTATCAATGCTCCATACAGTATTATTGTGCTCTATGTGTGAAGCCAATCAGGCTATATGTATCCTCATAATACTGACTATATGGGGTAGGAAAGTCTTGCCACTGGTCCAGCTGGATTCCCTGTATTGGCCCTTTCAACCTTACGGTCATCATCGTTTTTATATACCAACGTAAAAAACAATAGGAAATAAGGTGTTGCTTAATGAAAGGAGCAGGCCAGCTAACCTCAACCATAAAACAAGGCTCAAAACATAGGCTGGCATTCTTGACGGTCGGACACCTTTGCTTAGTTTTCGTCTCAGCATAACATTTGTAGATAATACACCTCCAGACAGGATTTAAGTCTACACAGGAGGTTAAGACCAATTTTCATACTTTAGAATATCTGGTAATACGGGCCTTACATCCTTTCCAGTATTTGCTGGGATCTTAATATCTTCAATAATGGATTGTCTTGAAAATGGGAGACGGCAGTCCTCATTTGTTAGATATTTTTAATTTTATTTTATCTCTTTTTAGCATGAAACTTGATATATAATTTTTCTTCTATCAAATATGAGGATTGTTTTCTTATACTGACTGTCTGGCAATAGCATGTGGTGACGGCTATTAAGTCTTGAACCTCAAAAACTCAATTCCTCCACCTATCAACTCGACACAACCTTCCAAATAACTATCCCCTCTTCTTCAATGACACTCAACTGTCCCCTTCTCCTACACTAAACATTCTTGGTCTATCCTTTACTAGTAATCTAAACTGGAAACTTCACATCTCCTCTCTAGCTAAAACAGCTTCTATGAAGTTAGGTGTTCTGAGCCGTCTCCGCCAGTTTTACTCACCTCCCCAACTGCTGACTCTATACAGGGGACTCATCCGCCCATGTATGGAGTATGCTTCACATGTTTGGGGAGGCTCCACTCATACAGCTCTTTTGAACAAGGTGGAATCAAAAGCTTTTCGTCTTATCACCTCCTCTCCTCTGACTGACTGTCTTCAGCCTCTATCTCATCGCCGCAATGTTGCCTCTCTTGCTCTCTTTTACCGCTATTTTCATGCTAACTGCTCTTCAGGGGCCGTATTTATAAAGATCTTATGATTTAAACATAAGCTTCGTCTTAGTTATGATGAAGACATAACTTTCCCGACATAAGCACTATGTCATCGACCTACCTCGAAACTTAGCTATGTCGAAATCATAGACTGTTGCCTCCGCTATCTGCTAAACTTAGCGATCCATGTTGGGTTATATTGTTTTAATTTGCACCTAATATGCAAAGAAAACTTATAAAATTGTATTTAAAAATAAATATTTCGAATTTTCTTTTATTATTTTGATTCGCACTGCATAAAATAATGAAATACAAAGAAAATAACTATTTACGTACGAAAATCGAGTAGCCGCCAATTGTAAACAAGCTCTACGACAGGATGGATTCTACTGAACGTCAAGCCTCTTCAGCCCACAAGCGCACGAGGAAAATGAATTGGTCTCCCGACGAGACTAAATTCCTCGTGGAACTTTACAGAGAAAACGTGAAGTACCTGAAATGTGAATTTGCTTCACCTGGGACTTCACACAGGGGAAGACTCGACGCGTGGGACCGCATCGCTGCGAGTCTTCATACAGCATATCCTTCTGCAGACCGCACTGTGAAGGAATGCCAGAAGCGATGGCAGACTATACAAAGTCTGTCTAGGACAAAAATTGCTCGTTACAACGAGGCAGCTAATAAAACAGGTAAGAATTTTGCTTTTTCTGGAGAAAGTGGTCATCCTGTACACCCACCCTGATAGATGTACTCTTAGAAATGTTTTCAGTCATCCTACACTTTATGAAAGAATATTAAGAATTAGTGAATCACATTACAGATACTGGTAACTGTAAGAGAATTTAACTGATTATGGTTTTATTAATGACATTGAAATAGGGAGGGAAAAAATGCATGTTCCTGATAGAAACCTGTTAATGAAATACAGTGGTAGTTTTTGACCACAAGATTATATTTTATATTATTATGGTACAGGTGGTGGCACTGCAGAGGTTCCTCCCCTTGATGACATCGATGAAATTATTGCTGACATTCTTGGTAAAACCAATGTCAGCATTTCTGGGGTAGGCAAGAGCCAAGATATCATCTCCTTTCTCTATGAGGCAGTTGAGCAACCACACAGGTATGAGTTTTTTTCTATTTTAAAAAGTACTGTAGGTCATAGATGGCACTGCCTTTCATACATTCTATGAGGTGGGTACTTGGTGAATGAGTGATGCAAAATTATGGCTGTTACCAGTTTTATGACCATATTGTCAGCTTCATAGTGGATAAGGTATGATGTTAGTGCATCATAGTCATAAGAGTCAAAGTTCAACTCCTTTTTCCACACACAGTAGTGTAGAAAGCTTGTCCCATCTCACATGCCTCCTCAGTACTAGGGCCTATTATACTTTGTCTCCCAATGTTGTAAGGCTTCCAATGTTAGTCTTGATTGAAATCAGCCATTATTCCAGTATGTTTTAAGTATGGTAATCAAACCCAACCTAAGTACAGGTCAGCAACCCCCCCAAGTGGGAACCGCCTTGCCGTGGTGGGGGGGCTTGCGTGTCCCTATGACCTGGCGAGCTGGACTAGAGGGGGCTTCGGCCCCTGCTCCGCCCCAGTTTGGGGGGAGAGGGCTTCCCATGCTAGGAAGGTCGCCAGCGAGGGACCAGACTAAATGGTTCCTGACGTAGGCTGCCAGTACGGGTCATCAGTGCCGCCCGCCAGGGGGACCGCCCTCTATGGGCCGTCCTGTGTTGGATGGTTGGGTGTCTGGGCCGGAGGACGTGAGGGAGGGGGTCTTAGCACCGTCGTGGGCAAACTTTCGAGCCATGGGGGCTGCTTTTTTAAAACGAGCAGTCCCGTGGGGGACGAGGTACCCCGCCCGCGGCGGCCAGCGCTCGGTCCTCTCGTCTGTCCGGTAGGCGGTAGCTCTTGGCCCCTGGGGCCAACCTCTCTATCTTTCTCTTTCATGGATAAAGACTCTATTTCACCTTCCCCTCGAGTGGTGGGCGACCAGGCCCTCGGGGTGGATTCCACTGGTCTTTGTGGGTCTCCTGCGCTAGCTTCTGGGGGACGAGATGTCCTCCTACTTAGAGATGTCCCTGAACATCTTACATACAGGGCTCTCCACGATCTCGTAAAGCCCTACGGGGATGTGGCCCGGATTCGGCTCATTTATGAGACCGACGGGTCGAATCGGTGTTATGTGACTTTCACCACCGCTGTCCAGGCGCGTTCGGCTTTTGACGCGTCTGGCACTTTTGGCTTTTCTGCCCCTCGCCCTGAACTCCTAGCCTCTGCGAACGTGGCCGAGTCTGACTCTGACTACGTTCCGAACATCTTCGAACGAGTTGCTGAGGAGGCCTCCAAGGGGGTTCGCCAGGCCCCTACCCCGCGGTGGTTCCTTGCCTACTTCCGGGGTGGCAAGGGTAACTTCATACGTGCTTGCCAGTTTGTCGAGAGGGAGTTTGGCACCGTTCCTAAAGAGAATCTGCGTCGGTATGGTAAGGCTCTTTTAATAAGAGCGAAGGACTTGACCCAAGCAAAGATGCTCCTCAATTTTAGGTGTGATCCACAGTGCATGTTTGATGCCATCCGCCCCCACCGTACCTTCAACTATTGTAGGGGTATAGTGTTCAACTATGACCTGTGGGAGTTTCCGGAGGAGGAGATACGCGCCATGTGTCCTCAGACTGTGCAGAAGGTGTGGAAGGTGAACGGGAGAGGCAATATGGTTGTTTTGACTTTCTTTGGTTCGGTCTTACCAGATTATGTACAAGTTGGTCCTCTCCATCTCAGGGTGAAGCCCTTTCTTGACAGACCTCTGCAGTGCTTCAACTGCTATGAATTTGGCCATGGCAGGAAGCATTGCACTTCCTCCTCTCGCTGTGGCCGTTGCTCTGTTTTAGGCTCCCATGGCATTGATAACTGTGAAGCCGATCCTTACTGTTTCCACTGCCGGTCAGATCACCAGTTACGTTCCAGGGATTGTCCGAGATATCGTCTAGAACAGGATGTCCTCCATCTTGCGAACACTTCCTTTATTAGTATTGGCAGTGCTCGCCGTGAGCTTTCCTATAGGCAAGGACGGAGTGGGGAGGCCAAGTCCTACTCCGCTGCAATTGGTTCACGTTTGCCTTTGTCGCAGTCTCCCCCCTCTCTTTCTGTTCCCTTAGGCGTCCCTGTCCGAAATACGTTTTCTGTGTTGGAAGGCTCGGGCGACGGTACACCAGCGGTTCCTGATCTGCCTCCTTCTCGCGCTGACTCCTGCCCACTCCGGCGCCGCTTCCGCCACGGAGTCCTAGGCGCAGGGACCGTCAGCGGGCTACCAATAAACGACAACATGGTTCCGCTGATTCGGTTGAGCTGTTGCAACTGCCTCCGACTAAGGTTGCTGTCGGTCGTACTCCTCGTGGGCGTTCTGCCGACAGGGTCCCGTCGACGTCTGCGGTTACTAGTGACGGTTTTCCAGTACGTTCTGCTTCGCTGGGTCGTACTGATGTTCCTGATGTTCCTGTGACTGTTGATATGGAGGTTTCTCAAGGGGGTCCGTTGCCCCAACCTTTAGGTAGTCCTGTATCTCCAGACCCTGTACTTTCTGACCGCTCTGCTCGTCCAGTCTCACCTCTGCCTTCTGGTGGTGTGTCGCCCACCAAAGGTGCAGTCGTTCCTGTTAAAGTAGTTCACCGTCCAAAGGTTGCGACCGGTCGGTCCAGCCCTTCTTCTCGTTCCCGACATCCTCTAGTGCGGGCTTCTGGTCTTCCCGGTTCTCGTCTTGTCACGGTACCTTTTGGTGAACGTGAAAAGAAGGGCAAGTCCCTGAAAGGGACGCGGACTCCCCACTAGTTATCTTCCGGTTCTTACAGTGGAATTGTAGAGGTCTTCGAGCCTCGTGGGAGGAACTCCGTTGTTTAATATCCCGGTTCTCTCCTGAATGCATTTGTTTACAGGAGACGATGCTCGGTGACCTCTCTCACTGTAGTCCTCCTGGTTATCGTTCCTTTTTTAGTAAACCTTTTCCAGGTCAGGGCCACCACGGTGGCACGGCGATTTTACTTCGTAACGATGTGCCTTTTGTCAGCCAACAGCTTCGCACGCCTGTGCAGGCTGTTGCTGTCAAAGTATTTCTGGGCAGGTTCTACACCCTGTGTAGCCTGTACCTCCCTCCCGGTGTTCCTGTAGTAAAGCCTGACCTGGTCGCCCTAGCTCATGAACTCTCTTCTCCGTTTCTTATTTTGGGTGATTTTAACGGTCGCCATCCCTTGTGGGATGATAACGCTACTAACCCTCGTGGCATTTTAATCGCATCTTTTATTGATGACGAGGGTCTTGAGGTTTTAAATTCTGGTGATGTGACACACTTTCATAGTCCGACGGGGACTTTTACTTCTATTGACGTCTCCCTCTGTACTTCGAATTGTCTTCTTGATTTTACCTGGCGGGTCCTCCCGGATTTGTACGGAAGTGACCATTTCCCGATTTTAATAGAGTCCCTTGACTCCGAGCCGCAGTCTCGCCCTCCTCGCTGGCGTTTAGATAAGGCGGATTGGCAACGTTTTGAGGACTTAAGTTCTCATGTTGGTCTGATTTCTGACTTTGGTTCTTGTAATGAGGCTGCCGATTACTTTGCTGATTTCTTGCATTCTGCAGCTCTTCAGTCTATTCCTAGGACGTCCGGTCGCTTCCCTAAACGTCCTGTTCCCTGGTGGAACGAGGATTGCACTAGAGCCGTGAGGGAGAAGCGGGCTGCTTATAATAGGGTTTGCCGCTACCGTGGGGACCCTCTATACTTGGAGGATTTTCGTCGAGCTCGTGCACGGGCGAGGCGCACATTTAAAGTTGCTCAGCGTGGTTCCTGGAGATCTTATATCTCCTCCATTACTTCTAGGACCCCGCTTACTGAGGTCTTTAATAAAGTCCGTAAGATCTCGGGAAAGTTTTCCCCTCCCCCTTCTCCTGTCTTATTGCAAGCTGGGGAGTTAGTAGCGGACCCCAAGGCAGTTGCCGATCTCTTTACAGACTCGTTTGTGAGTGTATGTCGGAGAGACCCCAATACGTTGGGAGCTCGGTATCGGCAAAGGTCGGAGGCTGCGGGAGTGACTTTTCCTTCTTCTGGTGGTGAGTCATATAATATAGCTTTCTCCGTCGCTGAGTTGCGGGCGGCTTTATCTCAGTGTCACGACTCGTCGCCGGGTCTTGATGATGTTCCTTATGGTTTTTTATGTCATTTGTCTGATAATGCTTTGACGTTTTTATTGGGCCTTTTTAATTTGATCTGGCGTACCGGTGACTTTCCTGATTCGTGGAGGGTGGCAATCGTCCTTCCCATCCCGAAGCCTGGTAAAGACCATCTGTACCCAACGAACTATCGTCCTATTTCTTTAACATCCTGCATCTGCAAAGTGCTCGAGAGGATGGTCAACGATAGGCTTGTGTGGTACCTGGAGAGCAACAGCTTATTGTCTCCAGTGCAATATGGCTGTCGGAAGGCGCGGTCTACTATTGATGCTCTTTTATCTCTCGAAGCCTCTGTTTGCGAGGCGTTTGCCAAAGACCACCACCAGGTAACTGTGTTTTTCGATTTGGAGAAGGCTTATGACACGGCTTGGTGCCATGGTATCTTACGGAGTCTGTTTGACTTTGGTCTACGTGGTCGTCTCTCAATTTTTATTCAACAGTTTTTATCTAGACGTCTTTTACGGGTTCGAGTGGGTGGTGTCCTTTCTGACGCACCTCCACTCGAAGATGGTGTGCCACAGGGAAGTATCCTTAGTGTTACGCTGTTTGCGGTGGCCATAAATGGTGTTATTGGTGTCCTACCAGATGGTGTTCACAGCTCCTTATATGTGGACGACTTATGTATTTCCTTTTCTGCTGCAAGGATGTCTCTGATCGAACGGAAACTGCAGTTAGCAATCAATAGAGTATCCACTTGGGCTGATAGGAGAGGTTTCCGCTTTTCTGCATCTAAGACAGTCGCTATGCATTTTTGTCGCAAACGTGGTGTCCATCCGGACCCTGACTTATACCTTGGCAATAGGCGAATATCAGGTGTGGAAACAACTCGCTACCTTGGCCTTGTGTTTGACAGTCGCCTGACGTGGGTCCCTCATTTTCGTTACATTAAGGCGTCTTGTCAAAAAGCTTTGTCTCTTCTTCGGGTTTTAAGTCATACCTCTTGGGGTGCAGACAGAGACACCTTACTCCTCCTGCACCGAACACGTATCCTTCCCAAGTTAGAATATGGTTGTGAGATTTATTCCTCTGCAACAGAAGCTCGCCTACGCGTGCTGGACTCTGTACATCATGCTGGAGTCCGCTTGGCTACTGGCGCATTTCGGACCTCCCCAAGTCCTAGTCTCCTGGTAGATGCTGGATTCTGGCCACTCGACCTCCGGCGCCAGTCCTCGTGTCTACGGTGTTGGTTCCGGGTTCGCCGCCTTCCCGAGTCGGTCCCTTGTGTATCAATATCGAGGGATTCCCGTTCACAGGTGTACATGAATCGACCTAGTTTCCCTAAACCATTCGGTTTTCGAGTCTCATCTGTCATGGCAGACTTATCTATTGCTTTCACTCCTGTCTGCCCTTATCGACTACCTCGGGTCGGTTACTGGCAGTTCCCTGACGTAGCGGTATGTCCGCCTGTTATAGATAATAAGAAAGATTTACCACCACATGTATGCCAAGCTTTGTTTTTTGATCATTATTCTACCCACTCTGATTCTACCCCGGTTTTTACAGATGGTTCTAAATCTGCTGCTGGTGTAGGGTATGGTGTTATCTTCCCCTCCTTCTGTAAGGGAGGTAGTCTTCCTTCAGTAGCTTCTGTTTTTACAGCAGAGTTGTCTGCTATTGTTCTTGCACTACATATTATTTTTACCCTACCTGTTTCGTCTTTTACAATTTTTTGCGATTCCCGTAGCGCTCTTTCGGCGCTGGACTCGTTTAATACTTCTCTTCACCCCTTGGTTTTATCTGCTCTTGAGTGGTTGTATCTGCTCCGCAACAGGAGGTACCGTGTTGGGTTCTGTTGGGTCACTGGACATGTTGGTGTTGCGGGGAACGAGCGGGCTGATAGACTTGCTGGGGAAGCGGCAAGTCGAGCTCCTTCCCCTGGTCCTGTTCCTTTTCGGGATGTCTTCCCATCGAACCGTGTCGCAGTTGCTGCCTGTTGGCAACGGAGGTGGGAGACTACAGCTGCTACAGCAAAACTGGGGGAGATAACTAAAACTGTAACCCAGGAATGGGACTACACCCATATCCGCAACCGCCGTTTACAGACACTATTAACTCGGTTAAGAATAGGGCACACGCGACTTACACATGACTTCCTCATGTCCAGGGACACGCAACCTTACTGTGATGATTGTCTTGTGCCTTTGACTATACGGCACATTTTAGTTGAGTGCCCAAGTTTACTAGATTTCCGACACCGTTACCTCTACCGTTGTCGCGGTGGAGGTAGCGGTGTGTATTGCCTTTCAAAGGTCCTTGGGCAGAGCTGTTTGGCCCCTGGGCATGATGTTTTTCGGTTTTTGGAAGAAGCTGGCCTTCTTCCCAAATTGTGAGTTTTTACTGTTTTAGCTGTTTTATTTTGTCTCTTTTATTAGTTGACAGTTATTAACGTATCTTTTATATAACCTATTGACGCGGCGCCATATGACCCTGGCTGTTGCGGCGCCTAAACCTAAATCACTCACTCACTCACAGGTCAGCAACATAAATTGGATTTGTAGATTGGAGTTGGTATTCACTCAGTGCATAAGGAGATATCCTTATCTGAAAGATGGGCTGCATGACCATTGCTCTTGGTATGATACACACATGATAATTTTCATTAAGTACACTAAATGGGGTTAAAAATAACTTTAGCTGAGACTGTGTTATTTACTGGTGTATTTACAAAAATATCTTAATATCCTCCTCTGTATTGGCTGCAGACAAGCAGAGGAAGGGGATGAAAATCTTCACCAGGAGGCCATCGAGCTGCCCCAGGAAGAAGACACTGTGCCTGCTGGGGTGTGTGAGACACCACCTGCTGGGCAACAGGAAGACAGTGTGGAAGTGGAGAGAGTGCTACCACCAACACTTTCCAGTACCATGCTGTTGGTGGATGAGGGGGAGGCACAACATCTGGAGAAAAAAAGGAAACTTGAATTAACATTGCTGGAAAAACAAATAGAAGCAGAGGAGAGAAAAATTAAAGCACAGGAGGCAAAAATTCAAGCAGAGAAAAGGAGGAGTGAGGCATTCATTGCGATGACTAATTACTACTCAAAATAAACTTGAAATTTTGGTTGTGTGTGTTTTATTTCCAGGAAAGTTATTGAGGCTAATAGACTAATCAAATGGGGAATTTGTTCATCACAAAACATACCATACTTACAGTGTGATGTAGAGTATGAGTGTGGCTCTGGGACTTCATTAATCATTGCTGTTAAAAAACAGTTGTAGTAATTAGAATCAAGGTTACAATACTTGTACATTTTCTTAGAGAATAGGGCAAATATGTGAAGGAAATGATGTAAAAAAAACATGAAATTTTTGAAGAATCAGAAATCATGGGATACATCTCCAAAAATATAATTCACACTATAAATATACATACATTTACAGTGGTATGAACATATATGACAATAATCATAACATGATGGGTCAAAATATTGCAAATGTTGAGACTTACTTGAAATGAAGGTGTACAAACTCATCTCTGTACTGAAGACCCTCACGTGGCCGTTCAGCAGCACGTTGTGGTTGCTGTTCCACTGGCTGTGGGTCATCCTCTTCCAACATGTTGATGTCCTCTTCAGCTGGCATTTGAATATTTCTTTCCTTGCAGATGTTGTGTAGCATGGCACATACTTCTATGATTTGGCACACCTTTGCTGGTGGGGTGACCCGTATCTCTCCATGCAGCACATGAAACCGGCGTTTCAATTGGCCAATACCCCGCTCCACAACATTTCTGGTTTTCTTATGTGCTCTGAAATAGCAGTGTTGCTTATTAGAAAAATTATCCAGGAAGTTTTTAAGTAGTGCACACTTTAATTCCTTTGTATTTGTGGACACTGGCACTCCTTGTCAACATTCAACAGGTTAGGAGTAAAGATTGTTTTTAAATTAAATAACCTTGAGGAAGAGGTGTTGGTCATGTAACTCACTGCAATACAAAATTTTATTGAGTGACCAAAAATATCATACTGGTAATGAATAATGCTTACCTATTGTAACTGGACTGTGGGCCAGGCTGAGGTCTAAGGTATGGAGTTAGGAGCCATTTTTTACTGGGGTAGCCACTATCTCCCAACAAGTGGCATCCCTGTGGCACCATACCCCGGCCAAACAGAACTCTATTCAGTGCACTTTCATTCAGACTCCTTGCATCATGGACTGACCCTGGCCACTTTGCAACGATGTCAAGAATCCTGTACCGGGCGTCAAACACTATTTGCGTATTTATGCTGTGGTATCTTTTTCTGTTGACATACTCAGCCCCAAACTCCTTTGGTGCTGTAATTCTAACGTGTGTTCCATCAATTACTCCTATTACTTTGGGAAATCCAGCAATTTGAACAAATTCTGCTTTCTTAATTTCAGTTTCATCAGGAGTGATAGGGAACTTAAAGAACTGAGAGAGTACGGGACGTGCTGAAAGCGCATTTAGTGTTTCTGTTATTATTCTGCTGACTGATGGTTGTGATGGACCCAAGTCGTCACTGTTGCAAAGTTGCATTTTGCCAGTTGCAAGGAACCTTAATGTTAAAATAACTTTAAGTTCTGGGGCTATAGCTTTGTTTCTTGCAGTGCGACTGGTTAAAGTGTCACGTATCAAGTCAGTCACAAACAGGATTCCTGCACGATCCAAACGGTACCTCTTTATCAGTTCTCTGTCACTACGTTCATTTAGAACATCTTTTCGAGCACAAAAGTTCCTTGGCCGACGCACCATACGTTGTTCCCCCTCAGCCATGTTGACTCAAATACCCGGTACTGTACTGTGGACTTGAAGAGTATTGACTCAGGAGGCACTTGATATTGGTGTTGCCAATTCTTTGCAATGTTTGGCCTTTGTTGTTGTTGTTCCTCAGCTTCCTGGTACTGGAAACTGCTGTAAAGTAAAAAGGAAACATAAAACAATGCCACATAATTATGAAATGAAAGTAACTAGGCCTAATCCTCTCTGCTTTTAGCATACCATACTTTCTCCAAAAATTCTCACACAGCCTATATCACCTTCTGTGTCAGCCCCTTGCATAGTTGAAATGGGGGGTTCTGCTGGCTGGTTATGCCATGTAAAGAATTAAGTCTCGGTAGTTTACTACAGTCCAGTTAGTTGAGGTTACATTAAACTAGGTTATGTCCTAGGTTAGGTCTGGTCAGGGAGGCATTTTATCCAAGTCTGCCTGGGTATATGTCACTCCCAGCTTACTGCAGGTTCAACATCACAGCTGTCCAAAGGAGAATAATGCTTGGGTTATCGCAATAAAACCAACCATGGGATAATCTTGGAAATAGTTTCATTCTCTTGCCCAGCTCATTTTACTTGTGTATGAACTATCCTAACCTAGCCTAACCTAATCTAACCTAACCAGCAGGAGGGGGATGGATGTATGAAATATACAGTAACTTTACAGACTTGGATAACATGCGTCAGGGAGAGGGGGGATATGTACAGACACACTCATTTCTGGCAGAAAAAAAACTCTACATTCAGAAAACCTTGAGTCATTAATTTTGTATGAACCAGCACCAGAAAAATAACCATTCATTATTTTATCAATTCATTCACCACATACTGCACAATATTGTGTACATAACATCTTCTGCTCTCCTATCAGCACAGAAACCATTCTTACGGTATTTGAAATTAAATGGGTAATATGTAAATCAAAAGCATAATTACAGTGTACTATTCAGGTAGTGGTGCAGTGGGGTTTAATTTATAACTGATGTAAAGAAGTACCCTGCGATGTAATACTTTACTGGTAGCTGCTGTTAAGTAAAAGAGAAGTGCTAAAAAATTACCACAAACATGGTGAAAGCAAATAATCCTCTGCACAATATTTCAATCAACACTGCAATAAAAATATTTCGGATATTAAGAACGAAATTACCAGATGCAAAAAGCAGGTTAGGTTAGGTCTGTTTAGGTTTGGTTGGATTCAAACTAGCTATTGTAAAGTTGTTTTTTTGGTGCAACTGTGTTACACCAAAATTATACAGATTAGGTTAGGTACAGTATGCACCTCTGCAGGTTAGATTAGGCTTGTTAGGGTATCTCTGCAGGTTAGATTATGCTTGTATGGGTATGCACCTAACTTACAGTGTTTGGGGGAGGGGGAAATTCACAGTTTGGTTCAGTTTCAAATATTTGCATTTAGTAAAACAATCTCCACAATCAGAAAATACCAAAAAATTGCAAAATCTCACACAAAACCCATCAGTAATACATATTCCATTTACTTCAAGCCTCGCAACATTGTCAAGTACTGGTAAATTTTCTCACTGCTCATGAATCTATACCACTCACGGCCACCTGCCACCTCTTTTTTTCTCAGACAATGTGTCACTATATCACACTCCATTCACACATCACTTTTACATCCATAATTTTACCTTTTATATGCTCTCCGCTGTTTCACATATGCCCTCTGCCACGTCTGCGAAGTTTCTGTTTTATTTACATTCAGCACGGGAGTGACGGAAACTATTTCCACGATTTCTGCGGGATTCCCATTCTGAGAGGGGCTTAGGTCGAAATCTTAAGCCCTTAAAACTACCCCGGACCCAATTTTAGCTAGGTCGAGGCTTATGGCGAGACATAAGGACTTAGGTGAAACTCTTAAGGATTTATGATTCCATTCCGCCATTTTGGAGGCTTAGGTCGAAATCATAGCGCTAGGTCGAAGACCTAAGGTTTTATGAATACCAC
>CM035202.1:1501695-1516044 GCA_020233015.1 Callinectes sapidus | reverse complement strand
ATATATATATATATATATATATATATAAATATATATTATATCTATCTATCTATCTATCTATCTATCTACCGATATGAGATTGTGATCGGAGGAATCCAACGGAGAAGAAAGGATAACAGCATAAGCAGAAGTATTGGAGGTTAGAAAAAGGGCAAAAATGTTGGGCGTATTTCCAAGAGGGTCAGGAATACGAATAGGGTGTTGCATCAGTTGCTCTAGGTCATGTACGATAGTAAAGTTATAGGCAAGTTCACCAGGATGGTCAGTGATGGGAGAGGAAAGCCAAAGCTGGTGGTAAACATTGAAGCCTCCAAGAATGGAGATCTCCGCAAAAGGGCAGAGTCAAAATGTGCTCCACTTTGGAAGTTAGGCAGTCAAAGAGTTATCTATGGTCAGAGGAGCTAGGTTAAAGATATAGAGCACAGAAAGAATTAGTTAGAGAATGACTCTTAATTTGAAGCCAGATGATGGGAAATTCAGAAGATTCAAGAGCGTGGACACGAGAGCAAGTTAAGTAGTTGCGGACCTAGACGCAATTTCCAGCTTTGGAACGAAAATGAGGATCGAGAAAGTAGGAAGGAACAGAAAAGGGGTTACTGTCAGTTGCTTCAGACACCTGTGCTTCAGTGAGGAAAAGAAGATGAGGTTTAGTGGAGGAGAGATGGTGTTCTACAGTACAGATTGAA
This sequence comes from Callinectes sapidus, assembly GCA_020233015.1. NCBI lineage: Eukaryota > Metazoa > Arthropoda > Malacostraca > Decapoda > Portunidae > Callinectes > Callinectes sapidus. The sequence continues at coordinate 1,515,358 of CM035202.1, read as the reverse complement.
AATTAGATCGAAGACCGCGAATGTTGCAGAAGTTAATAAAGAAAAATGTGAGGAGGGTGTCAAGACACTTAGGGTCGATACCAGAAGAGTAGTCCGATCTGGGGACATTTTTGTTCCCCTCCCCAAAAGGGAACTCTGAGGCTGTTGCAGGAGTAGCCATATTTAATTAGAATATTGAGTGAAGTATGTGTTTGTAACTAGGTGCATGTGGTTTTGTGTGTATGAAGAGGTTGCGTTTATAGGGCAGGCTGTGACTACCCCCTTGTGTTATGAGACACAAAGGGAAACGTTCAGTGAGGTCACACTGGTTTTGATGATAAGCTCACAACACCCCCTCATCCAGTGCCTTAGACCTCCCTGGGAGTAATTATCGTTTCGGTAGGTGTCTACTGCCTCCTTCTTTGATAATAATGATAATGATAATAATAATAATAATACAAAAAATAATAATAAATAATAAATAATAATAATAATAATAATAATAATAATAATAATGGCAATAATGTTATTACTATTATTATTATTATTATTATTATTATTATTATTATTATTATTATTATCATTATCGTTATCATTATCTAATACTCTTGTCACTTCGGTGTTGATTGACCTCGTGAACTTGTTGACCTTACTTTGTGTTAGTTTTATTTACTACTGAGCAATGGTCCCAATATCTATGTTTTATGTTTGTTATTAAAGTGTATGCTCCTACCAAAAAGCTAAAAGAAAAGGACATGTTCTATGCCAAACTCGACTCTATGACTAGTGTCATATTGTGATACACTCGTTGTCTTGGGAGACTTTAGTTTTGTCACTGGCGCTGAGAGAAATGGTTATGAGCTATATGTTGGCCTCTATAGCTCTGGTATCAGGAACGACAACGGCTCTTTCTTTTTTGATCTTTTAAGATCGAAAAGGTTGAGAATTGCAAGTTCTTGGTATCAGAGTGACCGCTGCACCGCTCGACACTGTATATCAATGCTGGAGGGATATCGAAGGAAATCAACCATATCCTCTTTAGTATTCGTTAGAGGATACTCCAAAACTGCACGTTTTTTTTGAGTGCCGAGTCCTTTGCAACTAATGACAAGCTTGTTTCTTATTTACTGCTTCATGTCAAGTCCAGAAAGCCTCTAAAATGTGCCTACACTGTCTTTAGGCTTAAGAAACTGAAGGATTTGACATATACTCAGGAGTATGTTGTGAGGCTTCAAATGGTTTAGTGTGTTTGACACCCTTGGAGACCCGGTAAAACTATGGGATGTGAAACTCTTGAGGCAGCCAAGGAATGCGTTGTTCAGGTCGTGGAGTGCTTTTGCCTTAGTGGAGAGGCTGAACGTTAATATCAGTATGAAGCTACTAAAAGCTGGGGTTCAGGCCATGATCCTTGGATTGCATGATGTCTTGATTGTTGTAAGGCATTCAGATACCACTCCCCCTGACTGGAAAAAGGGATTGCCTATTCTTATTTGGAAAGGGAAACGGGATCATCTGGACTTCAACAACTACTACAGTGTCACACTGGTTTGTGTGCTAGACAAGGTGCTTTCCCATTTGCTTTTGATGTGGATCCGCAGTCATCAGCCAATATACCAGAGACATGAATGGTATGGGTTCAAGCCCAGTAAGTCAACAACTGACCTAATCCTAGTGCTTTGCGTATTGGTGGAGCACCGACGTGAGTTTTGACAAGGGATGCTTGCAGTCTATGTTGTTCTCAACAAAGCATTGAAGGACACTCTGGGATCTACTGCATCTGCGTGGGATTATTGCAATGATTATTGGTCTGTTAACTGGTTTGTACTCCGGGGCGGTAAGTTCTGGTGAAGTTTCCGTAAACACGGGAGTGAGGCAAGGATGCGTGCTTCCTTCATCAATTGCATTGATTGGGAACATTGGGCAGAGTTGTAGGCCAAAGTCATTGAGGAACATTGAGATTACAGACATTGTGTTAGCCGATGATGAAGTTATTTTTGCCGAGTCACAGGAGGTTCTGGTAATGGATCTAGAGGCACTGCACGAAGAAGCGAAGTCCTTGGAAATATAGAGGCAGGCAAGGAGGTCCAGAGATTACCAGAAAAAAGAATGAATGATTGTGAGTACCGGTTAACTCTTGCATTAGAAAGAATGGGGGTGAAAGGAAGGAGAAAGTCTTGTGTAACGAGTCCGCAGAAGGAGAGGAGACATGCAGTTAGCAAGATCAATAGAGCAGTTAGCATAAAAATAGCGATAAAAGACAGCAAGAGATGCAACTTTCCGGCGAAAAGAGAGATAGAGGCTGAAGTCAGTCAGTAAGAGAAGAGAAGTTAATGAGACGAAAAGCTTTTGATTCCACCCTGTCTAACAAACCTCTGTGGGTGGAACCTTTCCATTCATGGACGGACAAGGCCCTTGTACAGAGTTAGCGGTTAAAGGGATGATAAATACTGGCCGAGACTCCTCGGAACGCTCAATTTCATATAAGCTCTTTCAGCGAAAGATGAGGTATGAAGTTTCCAGTTTAGATTGTAAGTAAGAGAGGGACCGAGGATATTTATAGTAGATGAGGGCGAAAGCTGGGTGTCATTAAAGAAGAGAGGATAGTTGTCTGGAAGTTTATGTCGAGGTGATAGATAAAAAAAAAAAGAGTTTTTGAGGCATTGGACATTACTAGGTTTTTTTCTGCTCCAGTTAGAAATTTTGGAGATCAGAAGTCAGACGTTTGGTGGCCTCCCTGTGTTAACTGTTAAATTCTAGTGTATATTTGTGTGTGTGTGTGTGTGTGTGTGTGTGTGTGTGTGTGTGTGTGTGTGTTTACGTTTGACTTCCTTTTCATCAGTATGTTTCAGCTTGGTTAGGGCTATATTTAATTTGATTATTTGCTCTTCTACTGATCCCTCATAATCACTTTGCTGAAGTCTCAACACATACTCAAACACACACTCAACATTCACACACACACACACACACACACACACACACACACACACACACACACACACGCACACACGTACATACATATAAATTACACTACACTACACTACATGTAGCCAGTATTTTAGTACATGTAAAATGGACTGTCCTTTTTAGGAAGCATACCATAACCTTTGTACTACTTGAAATGATGGATGAGAGCAACTTTTCCACACAAGCTGTCTGTGATAAGAAGAGAAGGGAACATAGCAAGGAGGCACACACTTGTCCGCACTATGCACTGAAACACCAACAAAACACCTTGTACAGTGGGTTTTTACTGCATATTGCTTGTATTTTTTTTTTCTAGTACACTCTTTTTATATGCTTATTTTGAGATTAAATTTTGCCTACAGAAAGAAAAAAATAATGTTAACAAAAAATTCATTATCATTAATTCATTACGTACACTATGATGTCAATTACAATATGGCGTACATAATACAAACATAATTGTTTATACAAAGCAGAACATTTTATGTTATTATTTTTATTGAAGGAAAAAATAGTTAACAACGCGTGACACCCGCGCCGGGATCGAGGGAAGGTGCCGGAGACCCACCAAGTCCAGCGTTCTAGCAAAACAAAGTAAAACACAACATATTGGTATTGAGAATTTTCGACCTAGAATTACTTAGGTCTCAAGCATTTAAAAAAAAAGTTGTTGTAATACTGATATGTGATAGTATTAATATGGACTGCTCATCTAAGAAAAAAAAGATAGTTAAATTGAAGGTTTTATTAGAAGATAGAAATAAAAATCCTCCATTGTCTCTCATTTTGCGGGAGTGATGTATTTCATGCAAAATCTTCTACCATTAATTTCATGTTGAATTCTTTTCTGAACTTAACGAAGTTTCTTCCTTCTTAATGCATAACAATTTCAGCTCACCTCCACAGCTTGACTCCCTGAATGAAAGAATAATATAGTAGTTTGATTGTTTCATACCTATTTGCTGCTACACAATATAATATCATCTGTATTTTCCCCTTTTCTACGTGCGAGATTGGTTCTCCTCATATGTACTCGCATTTTATGCTTTTGTATTTTTGTTACAATGATTACGATGTCTTATATGAAAAAAATATATATACGAGTTATTCATATGTATATCAGCTATGTAGACTTCCATGTATTCAACGTTTGGTTAAATATTCAACATTTGGTTAAATGTAAGATGGTTTGAAAATTACAGCTCAACTTGATGAATGCTATAATAGTCACGGCTATTGATTTTTCTTACCACTGACAGCTATAATTTATGTGTTCTACTGCCATTGGATGACATATATGTTCTGGTGTGAATATTTCTTATATACATCTTTTCTGTAGCTCGATTGTAGCTTTCATGCGATAACCTTTTGGAGTGCCTATATTTTCTTGCAAATTGCTCTTCGTAAATGCAAACACGAATGTTAGAAAGCATGACTTTGAAAAATGGGACGTGTGTACGGTGATTAAAGGGTGGATCATATTAGGACAAATCGGGTCTACGCTCCTAGGAAGCAAATCGTAGAATGTGTACTACATTCGTCAGTAATAGTAGAAAGTAAATGTTACTAGTAACCGAAAATAATTGAGACGATACTGACTAAAAAAAATCTATAAGTAAAACGAGATATACAGAACACAAAGTAAAACACAATAGTTTCTTGATCTTATGTCTCGCCAAAACAAATTCTGTTATCAGTAGCTAGATTTCGAAATGTATCTTTTTGCAGATATTGGCTTGAGAAATATAATAAAAAACAAAGAGAGAGAGAGAGAAAAAAAGAGAGAGAAAAAAAAGAGAAATCGTCATCATTGTACTGAAACTTGTCAAGAGGAACGTTTGTGGTACATATGGTTGTGGGCTAGAGGCCAGTCCTTCAGATCTATAGCAAGACGAGCAGGAAGAAGTCCCACTACCGTACGTCGGTGGGTGCGCCGTCTTCTTGCCAAGTACCTACTTCAGGTTGTTCCCCTATGTGATAAAGCTGATTTATCTTATTTGGCAAACTTTTCAAAATATTATGTGAACATATATAATATCCTATATTCAAAGTGGTGTTTCGAGACATACAAAATAAATAATTTCTAAATATTTTACATAGAATAATTACTACCCATTCACAATTCCATTATCTTCATTTATAAGAAAATTATGCGTATGAATGGCAATCTTCTGAAAAAAAAAAATTATATATATATATATATATATATATATATATATATATATATATATATATATATATATATATATATATATATATATATAATACTTTGTAAAAGGGCGTGTAACAGCAGGGCCATGAGTAAGGATAGATCCGCAGCTGGTGATGTCTTGCAGTGTTTCTATGGACACTGCCCTATAACTGTTGTAATATGCGTGTGTGTGTGTGTGTGAGAGAGAGAGAGAGAGAGAGAGAGAGAGAGAGAGAGAGAGAGAGAGAGAGAGAGAGAGAGAGAGAATGGGAACAAGATAAACAGGTACTGCTTTCTTTTTCTGTTTAATATTGTACAATATTGTGTGTTGAATCATTGTGTTATTTTACTTTTCTGTTGTTTTTTTCGTTTTTTTTAGGAAGATTGCAGACTTTTAACTTTTTTTTTCACATGATCACTAAATGGGCTACATTAATACTAATACTTTAGTATGTCTATAATATATTCTTTATTTAGTTTAAAGTTAGTCATAAGTTTAATTAGTTATCTGTTGGTCTTACATACTACTTTATATAATAATGGATCTACTTTATGTACTATATTTATAGCGATGGTGACGAACACTAAGCATGTTGCTATTTTCAAGATAATAATGAACCTCTTTAGATAGTGGTATGCTGATGTATTGTGGAGAATGTAGAGAAGTCATAAAGGGTGAGGGTGTTATGTGGGAACTGTGTGAAGACTTATTTCATCAGAGTTGTTGTTATGGAATGTGTCTTAGGTGTAGTTCTAGTGTTTTTCCTTTTAATGGCACTGTGAGTGATGACGAATTCGTAACATATCTCCGTGAAAATTTTCAACCACCTCCAACTCCAATTCAATTAGAATGCCTTGTTTTCAATCCATTAGACTTAAATAATATAGATACAGAAACATTTCTTGATGATGTCGACCCTAACAAACACTTTTTCAGTCATATACAGTTAAGCAATATAACAAGTAAATATTTTGATGAAAATAGTTTTAATAAGGAATTTGAAGAAATTTGTGAACATAAAAACTTATCTTTATTACACTTGAATATTTGCAGTATACCCCAAAATTTAAATAACTTTGTAACTTATGTACATAATCTAAAAATTGATTTTGATGTTATTGGTCTCACTGAAACGTGGATAAATGAAGCAAATACTAATCTGTATAATATAGAAGGTTATGTACAAAAGGATATATACAGAAAAGAGAAGAGAGGAGGAGGAGTTTCGTTATATGTAAAAGAAGATTAAGTGTTCCATGATAGAAGTGACTTAACACTTAATAGTGATATAATTGAATCATTATTTATAGAATTGATCACTGCAGACCAACAGCACAAAAAATAGTAATTGGAGTTGTCTGCAAACCTCCTCAAGCTCCAATTGATCATTTTCTTGATTCCCTTAATGAAATATTAAATATTGTTAATAAAGAACAAAAAGAAACATATATTATGTGAGACTTCAATCTAGATTTGCTTCGAGATGAACGCCATTTACCAACGTTAAATTTCATAAATACTATATGATAAGCTATTCCTTTTTACCACTAATAAATAAACCAACACGAATTACTAGTAATACAGCAACCTTAATTGATAATATATTTTGTAATAATGTTCACAGTAATAATTTTTCTAACCGTGTAATGTATACAGATATCTATGATCACCTTCCTATATTTTGTGTTAAGAAAACTTACGGCAATATATAAAAAAATAAAAACACTATAACCAAGAGAATTTATAATGAAACCAGGATAAAGAAATTTCTTGACAGCTAATGAAAACATAGATAATTACAAGCTGTATAAAAGAAATCTACAAAAGTTAATTCGCCAAGCTGAACGTAGCTATTATGATGAACAGCTAAAAAACAACGTAGGAAATATTAAACAATCTTGGAAAGTAATTAATGAAATTATCAACAAAAAGAAGAAAACAGATCTGAAATCAAATAAAATTGTAGTGAATGAGAAAACAGAAGAGAATCCTGAAATCATTGCTAACGCTTTTAATGACTACTTTGTAAATATTGGAAAGAATATCAGTGATTCTGTACCTGTTTGTAATACACATTACTCTACATATTTACCAGAGCCAAACCCTAACTCAATTTTCTTGCAGCCCACAAATAACTATGAAGTTGCCAATGTAATAAAGATGTTAAAGAGAAAGAGCCCAGGTTATGATGACATAACAGCTGACATCATTTAGAGATCATATCCGGCTTTCTTAAAGGCTCTGACACATATTATTAATCAATCATTTTTACAAGGTGTGTTTCCCCAGGAAATAAAAATTGCTAAAGTTATTCCTATATTGAAAGGAGGGGACTGTAAAGCAATAAATAATTATCGTCCAGTTTCTGTACTAAGTGTTTTCTCTAAAATATTGCAACAAATTATGAATAAAAGGTTAAATGAATTTATAAAGTTACACAATCTTCTATATAAATATCAATTTGGCTTCAGAGAAGAACATGGAACCAACTTAGCTTTGATTACTATTGTTGACAAAATATCAGAGACATTAGATGCAGGTGACTATGTTCTCGGGGTATTTCTTGATTTAAGAAAAGCATTTGATACTGTTAATCATAGTATTTTATTAGACAAATTGGAAAGGTATGGAGTAAGAGGCATAGCTCATAAGAGGATAAATAGTTATTTGACAAATAGACATCACTATGTTGTGTTTAATGAAGTAAAATCAGATTCCTTACGAGTCATGTCTGGTGTTCCACAAACATCTATATTGGGACCGTTGTTATTTTTGATATATATTAATGATATCATTAACATTTCAACGCTATTGTTACCAATACTTTTTGCAGATGATACAAATTTATTCCTTAAAGGTTCACATATTGATCAAATAGTTACACAAATAAACATAGAATTGATAAAGCTGATGGATTGGATTCATGCAAATAAACTCTCACTGAATATCTCAAAAACTCATTACATGATTTTCAAAACTAGAGGTAAAGTAGATAGAACTAACTCATTAAATGTCTATATTGATCAGGTTAAATTAAAGAATGTTGAAACGAAAAATTTTTTTGGTGTAATAATTAACAATAGACTGTCTTGGTCACAACATATTAATACATAAAAAATAAGATTGCGAAAAGTATAGGGATTTTATATAAAGCTAGGAAATTTTTGTACACAACTACTCTTGTAACATTATACAATTGTTTCATATATCCATATATTACTTACAGGGTGGAAGTTTGGGGATCGGCAAGTGATTGTTATGTTCAGCAAGTTTTAAAATTACAAAAGAGATCAGTACGAGTTATCACTTCATCAAGAGCCAGAGATCACTCTATTCCATTATTTAAAAAACTTAAAATATTGCCATTTTCTCATGTTTATATTGTGAGATTAGGGCATGCCGCTGCGATGCACAAGCCCAGCAGTCCTGCGGGAAAACTCACGTGGTTTCCCAGCCGGTGACCTCCGTACCTCCCCTTACAGTCACCCCTTCACCACCAATTCGGCAGATGTTACCTTGCCCGCCACACTTACGCCTACTGCAAGTGCTACGACACCAAATCGTGCCAGGAATCTGAGAGGTTGAGTACCAAACGGTTTCAACTCGCGAGCGCCACACCCTCACTGTATGCCTGCGCTCGCCCAACTGACCCACCACTGGGCAGACCGAGGCCCCGCTGCGCAACGCCCAGCGCAGCGAGGAGCCTCCTCGCTTCCAACGGCACACCGCCACCACATCCCCCCCAGTTCTTCAAGAACTAAGGGACGTAGTCCACTTGCCACCTAGGCGGCCGACGTTCCCTACAGGATCGCCTCGGACCTCCCTCGTCGGTTTCGTTCCCGTACTCACAAGGTCCCAAATCTTCAGGAGCTAGGTTACTATCTCCCTCACCGGCCGACTCAGGGCCAACATCAACTGGCCTCTCAACAGGAGCAGGTTCTTGTGCCTCCCGTGAATCACGACCTGCTTCGGTCGAGACATTCTCACCGTTATCGGTGACCGGTCTACCACCTTCGCCGTTCGGCCACTCACCGTCGTCAGATGACTCATCTGTGTCATTACTGACTGACCCGCGACGTCTTCTAACGTCGCGCACATGCCTAGGCATCCCATCAACGCACACGATGTGCTTCGACTTCACAGCAGTCACTCGGCCTGGGGCCCACCTTTTTGTGCATGAAGGAACCGGAGGTTTAACCCAGACTTCATCACCGACAGAGAAAGCATTCTTTGCTCCATCTTCGTCAACCTTCACGTTGACATCATACGGTATCCGCCACGGATACCTGAACAACCTGCCACTCGGGACCGTGTGGAATTCAGAGTCACGAGGCGTCACATTGTACCAGAAGGTAGCCTCCTCGGGAGTAATTCTCCCCCGCGCAGCCATCCTCTTGATGGTGCGATGGTTCCGCTCTACGATCCCATTTCCACTGGGAACATAGGCAGCACGAAATCTCAGAGAGATCCCCCATTCTGTAGCAAACTCCTCTACAGACGCCGATCTGAAAGCCGTAGAATTGTCCATCAGCAATTCAGCAAACGGTCCTCGCTCAATTACCACTTGGCGAAGTTGAGCAACAATGGCGGCTGCCGACTCATTCGGTAGCTTACGCCAGATGGCGAACCTCGATGGTCCACAGTCTACCATTGAAAGATACAGACTGCCGCAGTGATGGGTCACATCGACTGCAATCCGACACCAATCTCTCTCAACGACCAACTCACCCTGGCCAACGAGGTTCTCAGCCCTCATTGCAGGGTCAATGCGTTGGCACGCTTCGCACCCTGCAATAACACGCTTCACCTGGTTACGCGTCAGGTCAGACCTGATTTGCTTCCCAAGATAAAGTGTGCGGTCGACGCCCAAATGGTGCGGCAGATGAGCCGCCCATATGGCATCCGTCACCGTCCTTCCGGTACACAGAGCTGCCGAGACCAACTCGTCGGCACTCGAGTCAACGGACTCACAATGACCGAGCCACCTTTTCGGTACTCGAGTCATCCTGTCAGCCTTATTCTCGATTGTAGGAACAAATCGAAAAATAACTGACAGCTCGTACTCGGCGATGACCTGCTTAATCACCAGCAAACGACGCTTTATAAGCATCTGCGCGGCGCTCTTCGTGCGGACACGATCACGCCCCTCAACTGTATTATCCAACCAAGATAATACCGTCCGGGAATCGGTGGCCACAGTGAAGGCTTTGAATCCCCACTGAATAGCCAGATTGATTCCCCGACCGACAGCCTCCAATTCAGCCACATTGATGTGGAGGCTGTCCGACTTCTTCCTAAGCCACGACGCATCCTCCACAATATCGTTATTCACCTGAATAACCACTCCCATAGCAAGAGAGCTGGCATCTGTCCAAACAGTGACTTCGCCTTGTTTGACATGCCAACGTCCTTTCACAGGATCTTCAGAGCGCGCGCGATCCATCAACTCGCTGGCTAGCTCACGCACACTGCTCTGAACCGGCTCATCCCATGAGCCTTCGGACCCAAGTCGCTTCAAGAAGCTACACGAGGCCCTCAACCACCCGGCCACAGGGTAATGTCCTGTCAGGCGGCCACATAATGAAAACAAGCCTCTTTTAGTAAGAGTGACTCCACTATCTGCCTCAGGAAGTTCACTCCCCCGCGACATCTCCTGATGCCCACTCGGTGACTTGCGCAAAGCAATCCCAAGCACCCGACCACCAACGAGAGGTTCTGGTTCTTTCGATTCCAGTCCATATGCCTGCAAATGCTTCCGCACACGATCAGCACTCACTATGGACTCCTGCACCATTATATCATCAACATAATGGTCGGTGGCCCGACCCACATCAGGGTCCAACGAAAGAACCTTCCCCAGAATCATAGTCATGATTCTCGGTGCGCACGTCAGGCCAAAACCCAACCGCGTCAGGGCGTAATGCACACCATTGTACCTTACGACCTGATACTGCCACAGATCCTTGGAGACATGAATCTGCAAATAGGCCGACTTAAGATCAACAATCTTAAGCTCCCCGGGCAGCTGTCTCCACTTTCGCACCTTTTCGGCGCACACGGCTGTCTGCTCGTCTCCAGTATGAGACTCGACAAACTCGTTAAGCTCACGGTAATCCATTACCGGCCTAACTTTGTCCTTGGTAGGTTGAATGGCAGCCAAAAGTGGAATGACGCCCTTGACGGGCCCTTTCCACTTTATCAACCAACCTTTCCGGATCCAACTCTGGACCTCCTCAGCATACCGCTCATGTACGCCTGGCGCCTGAGTACACTTGTACTCACCGACGCGAGTTTGAAGCCTCTCCGGCTCACCAGCCGACCAGCGCCATCTGACGGTCCAGTGACCGTCAGTAAACACGGCTTCAAAGTCCTTATCGGAAATTGTAAGTGGGGATGGGGCTGCACCACTCACAACTTCCCGCCTCTCCTCTGAAGAGACCCTCTTGCATGTAGCCCCCCAGGTAACTACATACTTGGAATTGGCACCTCTCCAAATGCGAACGCCTCCCAACCCATCGATTACGTCGACCCCAAGAAGGCATTCCACACCAAGATTCTCCAATTCACTTACAACGAGTGCACACACCTTCAAGCGGCGCCCCTGCACCTCTACTCTCAGAGAACATTCTTTCCCACTGGAAATCCTGCCATCCGCAGTAATAAAACGGCGGGCCTTATGGCCCACCAGTCCCACCGCCACCCGGGTGGACACCATGGTGCACCCACAGCCTGAATCAACCAGGCATAAGCAATCGCGACCGTTCACGACGGCCCTGACAACTGGCATACGACTGTTAGACAGCCTACCAACTGCCATCGGCGAACCTAGTTCACCACCATTGGTAGGTACCTGAGCACCCACCACCACGCTGCCCCGAGGACAACGCCGATCCTTTATGCAGGGACCCGACAAGGACTTCAGTCCTCGCCCACGGTTTCTACACTGGAGGTTGTGGTGCCCCTTTCCACGTCCTCCTCGTAAAAACCCGGAGCAGCCTGGGTGCCCCTCTGAGAACAATCTCTCGCAAGATGCCCCACTTGGTCACAAATGAAACACTTGCCGGAGAAACTCCCCCTGGCATCCGCCAGACGCTTCCGCGTGCAGGCCTTCACCAAGTGAGGTCCTCCACACCGATGGCACTCACGGCCACCACGCCTCTTTGCCGCCCTGTCAACAGGAGCCGAGGCACCACCGCTGGTTCCAAGCCCAGGGCCCGAAACCGCCCGATACGCAGACATACGGTCCCGTACCAACGTCACCAACCTGTCAAAGGGAGCAGAGTACACGTCAGGTAGCAAAATCGCCCACCTACGCGTCTGAGGCTGCAGCCCCTCCAAGAATTTGGTGCGAAAGAACATATCACTCTCTTTCGCCCCAATTCTCGCCCCTAATCGCAGGATGTCATCCACATAGACATCCACTGACTCGCCGACCTGCAACTGACGAGCAGTGAACTGTCTATATGCCTCCTGCCGGGACATGCCATACTGAGCTAGCAATGCCCCTTTCACGACATCCCAATTGGACGCCTCCGCTACTCGCAGAGAGCGGTACACTCGAGCAGCAGGACCCTCGAGCAGGAAGTCCACCACTTCCTCAGGCCCAACGGGTTCGACCGCACACTTACGCTCGAACTCGTCTAGCCACTGCGACACATCAACCGATCCGTCACCACTAAACTTGGACAGACTCCTTCCAAGTCGGTCTATGATTGGACCTTTAGCCTGCATCAACAGACTAGCAAGCTGCGCCACATTAATAGACCCGACAGCCTGAGCCGCCCCGGCCTGCACCATCACATCCGGTGAAACACTGGGCTTCTCTTCCCCACACGACCCCTCATCCTCACCTGCCCAGTCCGGACACTTACCCTCCTTATTGGCCATTCCTACGGCAACGAAGGCAGTTAGCAAAAGCCTAGATAGCTTGTGAGATTAGGGCATGCCGCTGCGATGCACAAGCCCAGCAGTCCTGCGGGAAAACTCACGTGGTTTCCCAGCCGGTGACCTCCGTACCTCCCCTTACAGTCACCCCTTCACCACCAATTCGGCAGATGTTACCTTGCCCGCCACACTTACGCCTACTGCAAGTGCTACGACACCAAATCGTGCCAGGAATCTGAGAGGTTGAGTACCAAACGGTTTCAACTCGCGAGCGCCACACCCTCACTGTATGCCTGCGCTCGCCCAACTGACGCCACCACTGGGCAGACCGAGGCCCCGCTGCGCAACGCCCAGCGCAGCGAGGAGCCTCCTCGCTTCCAACGGCACACCGCCACCACATATATATATTGTGTTAAAATAATTAATGTATAAATATGTAAAAGAGTTGGTACCTTCATCACTAAGGGACATATTTACCACTAGTGAGGACATCCACTCTTAACCAACCAGACAGAGAGCTAACCTTCGTCTACCACAAGGCAGAACAACTCTCATACATAAAATATTTAGATTTCAAGCAACTCATGTATGGAATGAAATGGCAAGGAAGGTAGATCATAATTGTTCTTTACCAACATTCA
>CM035202.1:1489195-1496695 GCA_020233015.1 Callinectes sapidus | reverse complement strand
TGGTCTGCGTTAGTGGGACGCCGGCAATACGGAGCTAAAGGCAGCCTTTCCTCATGATAATACTGTTAGATTATGATGTATATACAAAACATTGTAAGTGTAAGGTGTGCAGGATGAATAAGGTATCCGTACTGCCAGACGTACGGTAACGATAGTGATGATTGTGTCCACTTGGTGGTGGTGAGGAACCACGTATGTAAATATGCGAGTTTCAGGATTGTGAAATGTAAATTGATACTTAGTTATGATAGATGTGTCAGAGGGAGAAAATGTAATTGTGTGTGTCGGTACAATCAGTTGCGATAGTTTTGGCGCCGTGGCGTCATTGAGAAGCTGAGAGGGGATCTTCCCGCGCTTTCGTCTCTAGTAGTATTGGTTGGTGTTTTTGTGCTGCTGGGGATCTGGTCGGTCTGGAATATGGTGAGGTCGTGGTTTTTCTTATAGAATATGGGATTCTATAGCAGGTGATTAGGGGAATCCAAGAATCGCGGTGGTGACCGCCGACGTTGTTGTGCGGTGAGGCGCGGAGGTCTGGGCATTGTCTTCAGGAGACATTAGTGGTGAAGTGGTGAGGATTTATGGAGAGGTTGTGAGGTGATAATAGTGTGTGAAGTTGAAAACTGAGCCAAGGGGAGTTGTGGTGGTGGTGGGGAGTCTGCTATCGTGGTGTCGTGCGCGACACGTATGATATTGGGGTGGGGGGGTGATGTTGATTTCTGGTGAATTGATGTGTGGTGATATGGTGTATTGATGTGTTGTGTAGAGATCAAATCCAGAGAAATTAGTGTGGTGTTCTGGCTTTGGTCTGTGTGATCGTATGCATTAAAGATTAAGGAAATTTTCATCTATTTAGCTGTATATGTATCATTGCTATTTATTTGCCTGATTATATTTGTTTGTTTGTTTTTTGTAATTTTTGGTGTATGCTTTGGTTTCCTCCCTATACTTAGCCTAACTGAAAATAGAGCCAGTGAACTTAAGAGGAGGTGGGTGTAACAAAAAGGAGTGTTGGTGTATTGTGCGGTACGGATAAGTCGGGTGGATGGTTGTGAAACCCTTAAAATCCAGACTTTTAGAACTCCCTGGGACTGGTATATTCTCCACCCTCCATTGGGGGTCTAACCGGGTCAAAACAAATACACACAGTGAAGCAGGATGTGCTCGATAGAGAGAGTGATATTACATGTGGAACATTGTGGTGGGAAGGTGTTGGTGATGTAGGGGAGCATGTGACTGGAGAGGATGCAGCCCATAATGAGGCATGTGAGGACTACCTTCTCCCGCCTTTGGGGCGACTGTTGAAAGCCCACTCTCCTAGGATGTGTTTGATGGTGTGTAGGTGGAAGTTGTTCCAATAACAACACTGCTGATAAACACTGCCGACGCTCTCAGGGTGAGATACCAGGCGGCAAAGCTCGTTATCTGTGTTGACTTTAATCGCCTGGATATCAGCGACATCGAACACCAGCTGCACCTCACCCAAGTCATGGGTTTCCTTACGCACGACCAGACAACCCTCGACCTTATCTTGATGCGTTGAAGCAACTGTATCCGTTCCCACCGCTACGTTAATTTACTCCCAGCGAGGTTTAATGCTACGACCTCTCATAAAAGCTAATGTAATCTCGCTTAATGTTTTTCTTCCTACCGTCTAAAGACAACTACCTTCCTCTACACTAAACCACATGAACTTACCACACATAAACCTTCACTTAAAAATGAAATAAGTGGTGAGTCTAACACCAGCCTCGGAGTCCGCCTCTGGGGAGGAGACCATAGATATCCCCAGGTCGGACCAATCTCTTGGTGTCAACCAGAAATGTCTTGAAATCCCCTTCAACTTTTTTCTTCAACTTCTGTAACATTTGCGGTCTCTGCTCTAACTTTGCGGTCTCTGCTCTAACTTTCTATCTGTAGACTACCATCTCTCCTCTTCTAAACCTTATCTTCCTTTCCTCACCGAAATACATGTGTCTGAGGCAACTGTCAGTGATCCCTTTTCCGTTCCCTCCAACTTTCTCTATCTCATTTTTGTTCCAAAGCTGGATGTGTCGTCTATATTCGCAATGACTTAACATGCTCTCGTGCCCATGCTTTTGAATCTTTCGAATTTTCTACCATCTGGCTTCGACTTACAAGTCACTCTCTTACTAAATTTATCTGTACTATTTATCTCTAACGTAACTCCTCTGAATAGTAAATACTTTGACTATTTAACATCCAGGAGCACATTGTCTCGCTATCCCTTCGCGGAGATCTCCATCGTTGGAGACTTCAAAGTTCACCACCAGTTATGGTTTTCCTCTCCCCTCACTGACCAGCCTGGTGAACTAGCCTTCAACTTTATAATCTTCTATGACGTAGAGGAACTGGTGCAACATTTTACTCGTATACCTGAACGTCTAAAAGATATGGTCAACATTCTCGACCCTTTCCTTACCTCTAATCTTTCTGCTTATGCTTTTACCCCATCTTCTCCATTGGGTTCCTTTGATCACAATCTCATATCTGTATCTTGTCCTATCTCTCCAATCCCATCTCAGGATCCCCAAAATTGGACATGGCTCTGACGTTCTGTTTCTGCCAGTTTAGGGGACCTGAGAAGGTATTATGCTGTGTCCGTATCAACGAAAACTGTCTGCGTCCGATGGTAGCTAAGTCTAAAATCTTACCTCACTTATGGTTGACGATTTAGGGCCGGCGGAAGCCGCCGTGCTTTTTGGTTTAGCTCACTGAGTGTGCTGGAACGCATCGATTACCAAATGTCGATATGAATTATATTAAACGAAACATTATTATACTAACATTTTCTTTGTTTTTTATTTGTATCTATTCACAATACAACTGCTGCTTAAGTAACATAAAACATATGAAAATACTTAAGGAAAAAGAAGAGATGTATTCCCGCTGGCAACGAGCAAGCACTCCCTCTAGTCTCCCAACAGAAGTGCTTATTTTAACACAGCAAGCCCATCATCACCTATCCTCCCCCAACTAAACCAGGTATCAAGGCTTGAAGGCTTGAAGGTATCAAAAAATATTGCTTATTAGTATTTTATTGGTTATTGATGGAAAAAAGCTATGAGTTTAACACACATTAAAGAGGAACAAACCAGTGAGAGATATTCATTCCTAAACAGTCAGGGTTCACGCCTGGTAAGTCAACAACTGACCGTCTCCTAGCGTTTCCCGTATTGGTGGAGCGCCGACATAAGTTTCGACAGGGAATGCTTGCAGCCTATGGGGATCTCAAGAAGGCGTTTGACTCAGTGCATCGAGAGACACTCTGTGATCTGCGTCTCCGTGGGATTCCTGCAAGGATCATTGGTCTATTACCTGGCCTGTACTCCGGGACTGTGGGTGCTGTTAAGTGTGGAGGAGGCGTGTCCAGTTTCTTTGTGAATACTGGTGTGAGGCAGGGCTACGTGCTTACTCCATTTCTTTTCAACACATGCATGGACTGGGTACTAGGCAGAGTTGTATAACAAAGTCATTGCAGACCATCTGTCGGCAATACCGAAATTACAGATCTTGTTTTTGCTGATGATGCAGCAATCTTCGCTGAGTCACCGGATGTTTTGGTAATGACTTTAGAGTCACTGCACAAGGAGGTGAAGCGCTTGGGACTTAAAGTTTCTTGTGCTAAGACCAAGGTCCAGGTGTTTGGAGGAGTACTGGATGAAACAGTACAGTCTGTACATTTTTGTGGTGTAGTGCATAACGATGGTGGGTCGAGCCAAGAAGTCACACAGCGGATTGACCTGGCCCTTGCCGTTATGGACTCGGTCAACACGAGTATGTGGCGTTGTCGATACCTGTGCACACGGAGAAAGATTCAGATCTTCAAATCGCTGGTGATCCCTGTCTTACTCTATGGTTGTGAGACATAGACACTGAACACAGACCTGAAGAGGCGAATTGATGCCTTTGGTACGATATGCCTTTGCAGGCTCATGGGATACCGCTGGTATGACTTTGTGTCAAATCAGCGATTGCTCCATGAGGCCGATTCGAGGCCTATTACCATTAAGTCCGTCAGCGCCAACTGCGGCTATATGGGCATGTGGCGCGATACCCGGAAGCCGATCCTGCTTATCGAGTTGTTTCCGAGAGGGATAACCCGGCATGTAGGAGGCCAAGGACACCCCCACAGAACTCTTGGCTGCAGCAAGTTGTTGCCTCCTGCTTGGAGTCACTCAGTATGGGAGAGGAGCCTGCATGGAGACTCGTGAGGCGTGACCGCCAGGGGTGGCGCCGCAGGGTACGCGAGGCAACGCGCCCCCTTGCATATGCCCCCCATGATTGATTGAATATTTGATTTGGGTTTTGACATTGCTACCTTCGTATAAATTTGATTTTTTGACAATTATATAAGAACAATTTCAATGATTTCTCATTCCATAATTGTGGATCAGATTATAGTATACGTACTGCGTTTAAAGAGAGTTGTTCTGTACTGTGGGCTTATGAGATTGACATCATTACCTCGAATATTGTGTCATGTGCACCATACTAAAGGGCTGAGCCCCACGATACTATGTAAGTTTGTACTTGTAAATACTTTAAATAAAAAAAGGATTTTTGTGCAGGTAGGAAAATTTTGTGTATACATTATGTTTCGTGTTGCCTCAAACTTATTCAGATGAAATATACACCTAAAAAAATTTTTTTTATGATATTGATATCTTTTTGATAAAGGAGTGCCAAGTACAAGCCCAAATTGATACACAATAAGTGAGATGAGGGTAGCAAAGTGTGTAGTAAATACTAATGAGTGATTCAAGTGTGAGATTATTGCGAACTCTGTACAAAATGCCACGCATCTTAGCTAATTCATTTGTAACAAAAGATATATGTTCATTTAAATTCAAATTCTCATCTATATAGACACCGAGGAATTTTTAGATTTTACTCTATCTAATCCATTACGTTCTATGGATACAGGGAGAATGTTAGGTTGTACTGAACGATTTTTTGGAAAAAAATATATATAGTAAGTTTTTCTAATATTCAGAATTAAATTATTAATTTTAGCCCAGTAATTGATTTTTTTTTCTAATTTTGTTATTAAGTTGTTATTAAGTTTGTTAATGTTATTACTGTTTATTAATAGATTCGTCTAATCTGCAAAATTGTGTATTTAAATTTAGGGATTACATTGACAATGTCGTTTATATAGATGAGAAAAAAAAATGTCGTAATATTGAGCCTTGAGCTTCCTGACAGCACTGAAAAAGAAGAATATATGGAGGTGCAGTAAATAGCTTGTGATGTATTAGTTAAATAGCTCTTAAATAATCTTAAGGAAATACCTTTAACATCATAATGTCTAAACTTATTTAATAGAATTTTATGACTCAGTGTGTCAAATGCTTTAGAGAAACCCAAGGATATTCCTATCAAATAGCGTTTTTCTCTAAACATTGATATGCATTTGATGTGAACTGTAAAATTGCTGTTTCTGTTGAACGGTCTGCCCTGTATCAATGGTGGTAGTCTGTGAGTAGATTATTATTTAAAAAAAAATGAAATAAGACGGGAATTAGTGTCTTTTCAAAATTTTTGCGAAATGCTGCAATAATTTAAATGTAATTGATATTATAAGATCTATTGTCCGATCTAATTAATGGTATGGCTAGAGTTTTTAATGCCTCAGGAAATATGCCGATTTTTAATGTCATGTTCACTATATTTGTTAATGTAAAAGCAATTTCATCAGCTGTGTTTTTCAAAACAGGTGCAAAACAGGTGAAAATCATGTCCAGAGGAAAACGTTTTGAGTGATTCAATACCATTTACAATTTCTAGATGTGTAATGGGACATGGAACAATTAGGAGAGTTGAGTGAATAATCCCTAAATCCATTTTTTTTTTCTGCTACTTGCTCTCCGGCTTTCAGAAAGTGTTCATTAAATGTATATGGAATATTGCTACACCACCGTCTCAACTCAATTTTACTAATTCATTAGTTGCAGATTTACTTAAAATGTTGTTTACTGAATTCCAGTGAAACTTTCGGTTGCCTTGGCTAGTTACCAACAGGTTTTGGTGATACTTTCTTTTAGCTTCTTTTAAAAAGTGATGTCAGTCTGCTTCTGTAAGTTTTGTATTGTTCTTGGAAGGTTAATGGCCATTTATATGTCGAGTCAATGTTTTTCTTTTATACTCTTTAGTGCTGGAGTAATATGTGGACTAATGTTAGGTTTTTTAGCCTTTATTTTAATGAATTTACTAGGGAAGCAATTATTAAAATTTATTTTGAAATTGTTATGAGATAAACCCTAGGAGTTATTAGGGCCTGTGCAATTGATGACTTCAGACCAATTTATGGGAGAAAGGGCAGTACTTAACGTTTGCATGGCCTCTTGGATGAACATTTTTCCTTATGAATGTGGGAGAAGACAGAGTAGTTTAACATTCAAATAAGGAAACAAGTAGAAAATGATCAGTAATGTCAGTCTAGAAAACATAATTAACTACATTATTTTCAATATATGTGGACTAAATGGGATAAATTGGAGTGGTGGATGTGGCAGTGACTTATGTTGGCAGGGTTGCAAGTGGAAAAAGAGAGTAAGTGCACATTAGATTTATAAGATCCCGTGTTCCATCATACTGACTTTTTTTTTTATTTAATGTTGATATAGTGAAGTAACTTTTGTCACAAAGAGAAGAAAAAAATGCGAGAGAAATATAATCAGAATTAGGAAAGTTGATATGCCTGGATCTTAGAAAGAACTGTTAACATCGAGGGCATTATTGTAATTGTCATCTCCCACACGTAATGGGTCAAAACTTTCATTAACTTCGTTTCTGATAACTCCACTGGTATCTTTGATAATGTATCTCCATCAGATACATTATTGAAAGGAAAGGGATAGTTGTTTAGCAATGTGGTTAATAATAATAATAATAACAAAAGTAATAATAGTCATTGTAACAATAAGTACGTCTAATAATAGTCATAGAAGTAGTAGTAACAGAAACAACAGTATCAATAGCCACAGCTATTAATACTAGCTAATAACAATAGAATTAGCAATAATAAAAATGAAAATGAAAATAATAATGATAATAATAATAATAATAATAATAATAATAATAATAATAATAATAATAATAATGATAATAATAATGATAATAATAATAATGATAATAATAGTAATAATGATGGTGATGATGATGATGATAATAATAATAATAATAATAATAATAATAATAATAATAATAATAATAAATAATAATTATGATGATGATGATATGATGATGATGATATGATGATGATGATAATACTAATAATATAATAATAATAATAATAATAATAATAATAATAATAATAATAATAATAATAATAATAATAATAATAATAATAATAATAACAATAGGACAAAGGTTCTACATATACAAAGATTCCCTACTTAGCAATCCTTTAAAAATCTTTTCTTGATCCAGCATTGAAAAATAGAAAGAAATCCGAATTTGACTCCACACACATGTAAT
>CM035202.1:1477586-1489095 GCA_020233015.1 Callinectes sapidus | reverse complement strand
ATAATAATAATAATATAATAATAATAGTAACTATAGTAATGATTGTAGTAATGATAATAATAATGATGATAATGATGTTAATCATAGTAATAATAATAATGATATCATAATAATAATAATAATAATAATAATAATAATAATAATAATAATAATAATAATAATAATAATAATAATAATAATAATAATAATAATAATAATAATAATAATAATAATAATAATTAATAATAATAATAATAATAATAATAATAATAATAATAATAATAATAATAATAATAATAATAATAATAATGATAATAATAATAATAATAATAATAATAATAATAATAATAATAATAATAATGATAATAATTACAGTAGTGGTAATATTAGTTGTAGTAGTAGTACTTAGTAATAGTAGTTGTAGTAGTAGTAGTAGTAGTAGTAGTAGCAGTAGTAGTAGTAGTAGTAGTAGTAGTAGTAGTAGTAATGGTAGTAGTTCAAGTAGTGGTGGTGGTGACATTACTTCTTTGTAGAAGAAGTAGTAGTAGATATAGTAATTATAGCAATAGTAGTATTATGTTGGTGGTGGTAGCAGTAGCGGAAGTGGTAATAGTAGTAATAAGTGTAGAGATGGTAAGGAAACCTGGACTTGGTATTGTACACTCTTTACTCCTGTGTTTCGACAGAATGTCTTCCTGAGAGAGTGAGTGACAGACACAGAAAGAGCAGCAGCTTAAATCCCCTCGTAGTGGATCATCTGTGCGGACGTCTGCCTGTGGAGCGCGCTGGTTGATCCCCTAGCGTGAGCTTGGCTGCCGAACGAGATAGGCTTACGAATCCCTCAATATGGTTGGTGACCAAGAAGGTAGAAATTGTAGACCTCCACCAACTTCCTCTTCCTTTTTTCCAATTTTGTGTGCAGGGCCGGCGCGTTTTCTCAACGTGGCAAATGTCCATGCTCCTCTGAATGTAATATGAGGGAATTGGTGATTCTGGTGTGTTGCAGGTCGATTCTATGCTCCTTCAATCTCCTTTTCATCCCCCGCTCCGTTCCACCATAGTATACAGCAGAACTGCCGCTACAAGGGTTTGAGTATACCACACTTCTTTGCCCTGTGTCATCACTCGTAGAAGAAAGCTAACTGCTGTTTGCTCCGCCAGCACCTGGAACGAAGTAGGACATGTAGATCTCATAAAGAACCTATCAGATGCACAACTCACCGACACTGAAACACAAGCAATCTCACTGTGGGCTGAAATTCGACAACGGTATCTACAAAGAAAAGTACAGTGACTTTGTGGACAAGAACTACAAGTTGAAAGATAAAGACACAGACAAGGGGTTCAAACAAGGCATCATTGCTTGTTACCAGGCCTTTGTTAACAGAGAGTGCAGGATTCCAAGATTTAAAAAATGCACTAGACAACATCGGCAGGCGAGACGATCTGGTCATAATGCATGCAGACAAAATTAGCGGAGTCGTGATGTTAAACCAAGTGGCCTACAAGAAGAAAATGGGCGAGCTGTTAAGTGATGGGAATACATTTGTTAAGGTGCAGGCCGGATCCGCAAAGTAAGAAGCTGAGAACTTAAAAAAAGAAAGCGAGAAAGATACTGACTTGCACGGACGTGGGCAAAGCATTACTCGGACTTCTGGAGGAGGCACCCAGAGCATCCAGGATGCGAGGACTACCGAAGGTGCAAAAGCCAGGTGTACCAATGAGACCACTTCAGGGATTGGTAGTGCGCCACACAGAGTTGCCAAACGACTAGCTAAGTCTCTTTCTGCAGCTTTGGACACTGCATGCATTATGACCAGATCGTCTCGCCTGCCGATGTTGTCTAGTGCTTTTTTTAATCTTTTTAGAATCCTGCACTCTCTGTTAGCAAAGGCCTGGTAACAAGCGATGATGCCATGTTTGAACCCCTTGTCTGTGTCTTTATCTTTCAACTTGTAGTTCTTGTCTACAAAGTCACTGTACTTTTCTTTGAAGATACCGTTGTCGAATTTCAGCACCCAGTGAGATTGCTTGTGTTTCAGTGTCGGTGAGTTGTACATCTGATACGTTCTTTATGAGATCTACACGTCCTACTTCGTTCCAGGCGCTGGCGGAGCAAGCAGCAGTTAGCTGTCTTCTACGAGTGATGACACAGGGCAACAAAGTGTGGTATACTCGAACCCTTGTAGCGGCAGCTCTGCTGTACGTATACTATGGTGGAACGGAGCGGGGGATGAAAAGGAGATTGAAGGAGCATAGAAGCGACCTGCGACACCACAGAATCACCAATTCCCTCATATTGCATTCAGAGGAGCATGGACATTTGCCACGTTGGGAAAACGCGCCGGCCCTGCATACAACATTGGAAAAAAGGAAGAGGAAGCTGGTGGAGGCCTATATTACTACCTCCTTGGTCACTAACCATAGTGAGGGCTTCGTAAGCCTATCTCGTTCGGCAGCCATGCTCATGCTAAGGGACCAACCAGCGCGCTCCACAGGCAGACGTCCGCACAGATGATCCACTACGAGCGAATTTAAGCTGTTGTTCTCTCCGTGTCTGTCACTCACTCTCTTCTGTCGAAACGCAGGAGTAAAGAGTGTACCTGACCAAGTCCAGGTTTCCCTTAACCATCTTTACACTCATTACTACCATTATCTATCTATCTATCTATCTATCTATCTATCTATCTATCTATATATATATATATATATATATCTATCTATCTATCTATCTATCTATCTATCTATATATATATATATATATATATATATATATATATATATATATCTATATATATATATATATATATATTGCCTTTTTTTCTTTTTTAGGTCAGTGACGCCATGCATTTGTTTTCGAAGATGTTTTTGGTACCCATCCTTAGTGTCTTCTTGTGCTTAGTTGAAATTAATTTCTCATTAGAAAAAGGCAGTGCATGGCATTTTTCAATTTTCGAGTCTTATGCTAATGGCTTTGAAAATGTGGTTGCAAGTGTCGCTCATATCGTAGAACAACATCTACTAAGTTGCCGCTTACATATTGCTGCTTCTCGCCACTCACCTTTTTTGCCATCACTTCTGAGGTAAGTAATCCTCCTCCTTCACACACACACACACACACACACACACACACACACACACACACACACACACACACACACACACACACGCAACGTGTGCTGGAGACCTGTTGCTCCTTCACTGTTCACTCAATTGTCTCCCGATCATAGATCATGCTCTAGTGATTTCTTTCCATTTCTTGTGATATTTTTCGGTGCTATATGTTTTATAATTTTGCTAGCTTGAGGATTTTGTTCTCACCAGTTACGATGAGTTACCTGCAGGATTTTTGTTTAAGCCTTGTTGTATTAATGCGCCGCCACGGTGCAGTGGCTAGCGCGTCTGGCTACGAATCCGTGGGCCCGAGTTCGATCCCGGACGAGGACGGCGCGGACCTCACCCAGGTTTTCATCCTTCACTGGGCGATAAATGGGTACCTAGGGCAACCTAGGGAAGGTAAACTGTGGAAACCCGGATTTCATGCTGGCCCCATGTCCCGGGGTAAGGGACTATTCCACCACAGGCTCAAAGGCCAAAGAGACGGGAGATGAGCGCCCGCAGCCACGCGCTGATACAGCGTAAGCCCCCCACTTTATCTTTACTTTACTTGTTGTATTAAGGTGAAGGCTACCAGAAGCTGGTCCGAGTAGGTGAAAGGTAAACAGGTGTCTTTAATTTGTTGAAACAGAATTAAAGTCTAATTAAGCTATGCTGGAAACTTTTGTAGTCATGTGCATATGAGAAAGATTTGGGGTTTTTAGACTATATCAAAATTAGCGAACCCAATATCAACATATCAAAAATGGTAAACATAATGACCCTCATGTTATGAATGGCAAACTTTGCAGACCTTCGACATGATATGTCTTGTTTTATGGACATTACTGGTGTGGTGCACATCATTGCAAACGAAGATTCCTAAAGCATTTACAATCGCGGGATCTCACGACTCTACTGTAATGTGACTCTATGGGGCTGGAATGAATGTCTTTATCCGAGGTATCTGTAGAAAAGCTGGCATCTTCGTGAGCTAGAGAAGAGAGAATAGGGGTAGGTTTATTGCCAGGAAGAGAAAACTTCGCTGGACCAGCTACATCTTTCAGTAAAGGATCGATGATAGGAGAAATCAGATGTGCTTCTATAGCAGAAACAATTTAAGGTGAACGGGAGATGATCACATAACCAAGCACAGGTTTCAGAAGATTTATCGACACAGTGTCGCGGTGTCCATCTCAATCATGAAGGACTTAACAGTTTTCTGAACTAGGGGGGACCGGGGCTAGTTGGCACGCTTTTAGACTTTCCTTGATAAAAGAAAAACAGCAAACAATTTTGGTAATCTTTTACTTTCATTGAAAAATATGAACATTCTTTTTACTTGTCATATAATAAGATTTCCTTCGAAACAAAAGCACAGCATCCTTTAGAAAAAATATACATATTTCACGTGTGCCAACCTGCCCCATGTCCGGGGTAAGTTGACACACATTATGGGGTAAGTTGGCACAATAAATATTGATATCAAATAAGTATGTAACACTAAATTTTAACACGGATTATGCCCAGTGCTTCATATGAAGAGTACACTATTCCATATAAACTTATATGTTTTCCTAGCAAAAAAGTAACCATTAATAAGAAAAGAAAAAAAGTACGATAACTTTTAAAACATCCAAATGAAAATAATTGCACTTCGAGGTCATAATACTACATAATAATACAGGTGAACTTAATCTAAATCATAATCTGAGTCACAGTTAAGGCATGTATAAAATAAATCCTTGTCAGTGCAGTTTTCGTGAGCCCACAAATTGCACATTCTACACTGTATCCATTCTTCTCGTGGTTTACTTTTGGAAAAAGGTTTCATGCATACTAGACAGAGACTGACCTCTTCATTTGTACTTTCCTCGTCATTATGGAAACGTTTTGTCTTCTGTAATTGTTCTTTCCTTGTTTATATATATATATATATATATATATATATATATATATATATATATATATATATATATATATATATATATATATATATATTGTTACGACCCCAGGTTAAACCCTGACAAGGTTCCCAACCCAACTGGGGAGACCTGTCAATAAGTGAAGTCAATGAATAGTAAGGCCACGTTACAACGGGTTTAACGCTTTGGGTTAACTCAGGGGTGTAACTAGAAAAGAAAAAAAAAAAAATTAATAGAATGAACATAAGTTCTAGGGGATGGAGACTTAAGAAAAGAGTCTCATATATTCACAAGATTTATTCACAAATAATTAAGATTAGGAATTAAGTTTAACCAGGATAAAATAAGTCAGGTCCGTTACAGTTAAGGGAATTATAATCACTTCCAGTAAAATTAAAATAACACAAAAATTAAATGTTTAACCTCAAAAATAGGAATAATTCAAAAACTAAGAGACACCAAAATAACTGAGAAAAATCCACACACGCTGGTGATCACATACACACCAGTTCAGAAACCGAATAAATCCCAGATTACACAGAGAAAATAATCACCAGAACACACCATAATAACGTTCACAAGAAAGTAGCACCACAACTTGTTAACACCCGTAGCTGAATCACCATAATAAGAAATGAACCCAACACAATTGCAATAATGATGCTAAGATAAAGGAAACCGGGCGGGCACCTACAAAATAGCGTACCTGAGGGGATTACACGAATCACGAAAAAACACCCGTCACCACTCTCGCCAAAATACCACAATAAATCAAGGACAAACCCTTACACCAAATAGCCCGTAAAACATCTCAACACATTGGCAATAATTGTGCCTAAAAGACAGAATCCTAGCACCAAGAATAAGAACAATAGAAAAATACTCAGCCCGGTACAAAGAGAGACACCACTGCGTCTGGTCCCATCGCCCCTCGCCCGCTCGCTCAGGTCTGTCTCTCCCCTGCCCGGTTTTCGTCGTCGCGCTTCTCTCTCCCTCCTCGGCGGAGGAACACCATTACGTCACACAACGCCTCTTCCACCTCAAGGCCTTAATTACAACTCCCTAACGCGAACGGAAATTAAACTATTAGTCTAACAATACATTTACACACTTATAATATAGATACATGCATCACAAATAAATTCATATATGGCACTACATAATTAGCTTCCCTCGGGGGGAGCGACGCGGTGCGTACTCGACCTTCACAGAGCAGCCTTGTTTGTCACATAAATTCCGCTGACCTGACAAAACGTGACCAGGCTAGTCACCAACGAACCTTCTAGACGCTACGCAGTTATGTGAACATTACAATATATTTACGAATAACGAAATTACATACATATAGTAAATAATAGTATAAGGTATATATATATATAAAGAATGGGCTGTCCTGGGAACATTACATATAGTTACATACAAACAAACATTGATCGCAGGACACCAATAATAATATTTAACGTCAATACCTGACGGTCGTAACACGCCCACATCAAAAGACAGGACTGGCTCAGCATGAAACTACTACAGAGAAATTCAAGAGTTAAGAAACTGAGCAAGACCTGGCTAAACCCTTGACAGACCGTCAGCTAGGACATTATGAACACCCTTCACATGCTGTACATCCAGATTATACTCTTGCAGCAATAAACTCCAGCTAGTGAGGCGCTGATTTTTATTTTTAAATTTATCCAAAAATTTCAGGGGGTGGTGGTCTGTATAAATAGTAATAACAGGACCAGAAGGAGGTAGATAAGCTGAAAAGAACTGCAAAACCAGAATGATGGCTAGAAGCTCCTTCTCCACCACAGAGTAATTCTGTTGAGCAGAATTAAATTTCCTACTAAAGTAACTGATAGGATGATCAACATCATTACGGTCACTTTGTAGTAGCACTGCCCCTGCGCCAAGATTACTAGCATCTGTTGCTAATTTGAAAGGACGTTTGAAGTCCGGAGAATGCAAGATGGGACGATTAGTGAGTAAATCCTTGATGGACTGAAAACCATGTTCACACTCAGGGGTCCATTGGAATCTTTTCCCCTTTTTCAACAATTCAGTAAGGGGGGCAGTGACATAAGAAAAATTAGTTACAAATCTCCTGTAGTATCCAATCATACCTAAGAAACGTTGTAGGCCCCTCCTATTCTGTGGACGTGGAAACTTTGCAATAGCCTCCACTTTACTAAGGGGAGGACACACTGGCCTACAATGTATCCTAGATATTGTACATGGGCTTTAACAAACTCACACTTTTTCAAATTCAGTACGAAGGAGGCCTCCGAAAAACGAACCAACACTTTCTCTAGATGCACCAAATGGTCCTCCCACGTATCACTGAAAACAATGAGGTCATCTATGTATACTGCACAGTTATCAATGTCAGCCACTAACTGGTTCATGAGACGCTGGAAAGTAGCCGGAGCATTTTTAAGCCCATAAGGCATGACCTCAAACCTATAAGTACCTTGTGGCGTCATAAAAGTGGAAATGTCTTTGGCTCTCTCTGTCAGGGGTATTTACCAGTATCCCCGCACAAGATCAAGTTTAGTTACAAACTTAGCACACCCTAAGGCGTCAATACATGCATCCACTCTTGGCAAGGGATAAGAGTCTGACTTTGTGAGAGAGTTCACTTTCCGATAATCTACACAGAATCGGAACGTGCCAGCAGGCTTGGGAACTAAAGTCACGGGTGACGACCACTCACTAATACATGGTGTAACAAGACCACGGTCAAGCATATACTTTATCTCATCCTGCATGGCCTGGTAACGACTAGGATGAACTCTATAAGGAGGCAGTTTGACAGGCGTAGAACAACCCACATCTATATCATGATAAGTTAGGTTAGTTTGTCCAGGGGAGTCACCAAAAACAGACGGATACTTTTGTAAAAGGGACACGAGTTCAGTAGACTGGGGAGAAGTGATGTGTGACAGCTTCTCGTTCAACTGAGCAAAAGCGTCACTGTTTTCCTCCAACCACTGCGTCACACTTTGAAAGCACGGGGGAAAGCTAAGCTCATCACTCTCAAAATCACCTTCATCCTGGATCAAGCGACATGCAACACTAGGCAAGGAATGGGAACGGTGATATGGCTTCAACATGTTTACATGACAGAGTTGATGCCTTTTCCGCCTATCAGGTGTTTCTACAAGATAATCCGTCTCACCCACTCGCTTGCAAATTCTATAGGGTCCCGAAAACTTTGCAGATAACGGTTGACCCTGGAATGGTAGCAACACTAGCACTTCATCATTCTCCTGGAACGTTCTTTCCCTCGCTTTTCTATCATACCATTCCTTCATATGGCCTTGAGCCTGAGTTAAGTTAGAATGGGCCATCTGTAAGCCTTGAGCGAGGCGTTCCTTAAAGTCAGTCACATATTGCAGCACACTAGGAGGAGGACCAACAGTACCATTCCACCTCTCCTTCACTAACATCAACGGTCCTCGAACATGATGTCCAAAAAGTAACTCATGTGGGAAAAAACCAAGAGATTCTGAGGGCACCTCTCGGGTGGGAAACAGTAAGAAGGGAACCCCTTTATCCCATGTGCTATGCCTAATTCTGTTAAGCTCTCCCCAAACAACTTGGACATAAAGTTTGTGCCCTGATCTGATTGTACCTTCAAAGGCAACCCAAACCTTGTAAAAAGTGCAAAAGTTCCCTTACCACTACCTTGGCATGAATAGTGTGTAGAGGGATAGCCTCAGGGTATCTCGTGGCAACATCAAGAATTGTGAGACGGTAACTACATATACCCTGAAGAAGTTTTAGGTAAGGGCCCCACAATGTCCACAATGATCCTCTCAAAGGGGTTTTGCATGACAGGTATAGGTTTAAGTGGGCTAACGGGCACTGGTTGGTTTGGCTTACCAGCGACTTGACAAGGGTGACACTCCTTGACGAAGCAGGAGACATTCGTCTTCACGTGCTTCCAGTAAAAGTGTTTCCTCAGGCGTTGTAGGGTTTTGCGGACTCCCAGATGTCCAGCATGAGCCATCTCCAGCAGCTGACGGCGACAATGCTGTGGGACCACGAGCTAGTGTGAATCCCACACTCCATCATCAACATTAACATGAAGGGGTCTATACCTCCTCCATAATAACCCATTTTTCACATAAAATATAACACCACTTTCATTTTGACATACATCCTCATCGACTGCAGTATTCCTAAAAGGTGTAAACTGAAGATCACTCAACT
Organism: Callinectes sapidus; assembly: GCA_020233015.1. NCBI lineage: Eukaryota > Metazoa > Arthropoda > Malacostraca > Decapoda > Portunidae > Callinectes > Callinectes sapidus. Next base: position 1,479,883 of record CM035202.1, on the reverse strand, counting down.
GTAACTCCCTAAATTTAGACAAACCAATATCATTGAAAGGAATAGGTAATGGGGGTTCAAACAATTGAGCCAGAGCACCTTCCTCAACTGCAGTAGGCACGTCAAGCTGGCTAGTCACTGCACCATCAACCTCCACACCACCCTTATCACTGTTATCACCCATACCACTCTCCACCACACTCTCAGGGGGTGTTCATCACCTTTGCCATAGAACGAGTTACGGCACACACATTAAACATCTCAGGATGCTGCTGCTCCAAACATACAGTTTCTGGAACACTCACAGGCTCGCTAGAAACAATGGGATGAGGAAAAACTTTGGCACCTGCAATGTCATTCCCTAGGAGAAGGTCTATACCTGGTATTGGTAGGCTTTCAACTACGCCCACATCTGCTGTTGCCTTCACCAGTTCACAATCTAAATGAACATTTACTTTGGGCAATGTATCAAATCCAGCAACCCCTCTAATAAGAATACTCTCACAACTTTCAAGTGGTTTACCCGTAGGGTTAATGAGCAAAGATCCAGTAGCTCCAGTATCCCTAAGAATAGTAACAGGGTATTTCTGACCACTAAGAGTAACATAACCAGGAAAAACAAAGGGACTGCATGACTCAATAGGGGTGGAGGTATAAGACAAAACAACATCACTTCCCGGTTTAGTCTGGTCCGCAGCTGGTGTGCTCTTCACCACCTGGGCAATCGGACGAGTATCTTGTGGGTCAGCCACACATGTCATCTGTAGAGCTGGAAAACGCATCCTCGAGCCTGCGAACGAGAATGCATGAGACTGTGTCACACCACCACTACCGTGCTTAGCAAAGCATCGGTTCTCAGTGTGCCCTGATTTACGGCAATAGTCACAATAATAGGGGGAATTAAATCTTGCCGGGGGCGGTTGTGGTTTCCTAGGAGGCTGGGAAGCACCCATGCCAGGAACTTTGTTAGGGTGATGGACAGGTGTTTTAGGAAAATTGGATCTACCAGAATATTGAGAATTCTTGTGAGGTTGAAAAGGATGGTTAGTGTTGGTAGGACGATTAGTCAGACCCCGAGCAGGGTCAAGGTCACCAGCACCACACGCAGCTCTCATATTAACCCAGTAATGGTCAGCCTGAGTGGCAGCAAATTTAACTTGGCTGAGATCAATGTTCTTATCTCTGAGGTAGAAGTCTGTCTCCTTTGGCACTTTTGACAAAAATTGTTCCACTAACACCAACTGATACAAGTTGGCACCATCCACCTCCTCATCACCATTCATTACATCACAGGATCTGAGCCACATCAAAAATGAATGTTCAAGCCTGGTAGCAAAATCCATGTATGACTCCTCAGGCTTTTTATGAACTTTCCTAAAAGTTTGCCGGTAGGCTTCAGGAGTAAGAGTGTATATTTTAAGAATCTCAGATTTCATGTAATCATAATCAGCGCACTGAGAAAATGTGAGGTTATCATAAACTTTTCTGGCTTTCCCCGTAAAAGAAGTCTGGGCAATTACTGACCATTCCTTCCTCGGCCACTCCAGACCCATGGCTGTTTTCTCAAATGCATTGAAAAATCCTAACACATCATTTTCATTAAAAGAGGGAATAACCGTGATGCGATCAGAGAAGTTTTTACAGAAGCTAGACTGTTGGTGAGGAGAGCCAGTTAATCCTCCTGCCTGAAGTTTCTCACGTTCAAGCCTAATTTTAGCCTGTTCTAGCTCTAATTCCTTAAGTCTGAGATACTCACTAGAACTCAAAGCAGGGGGAATTACCTCAGGATGAACACTAGAGGTGGGGGAAGGTGAGCGATTTCGTTCATCTCTACCTCGATCGCCACCAACGTCAGGGTTTAAAATACCGTAACTTTCTTCCTTCACGGCATTAAGCAAAGACCTTTTGTTGCTCCCCAATGGGAGGCTAAGTTGATAATAAGAAGCCAGTAATCCCAACTCATGTTTATCAAGCTCCTCTAACTCCTCTGGCGAAGGATTAGAGGCTAAAAATTTATCCACATAAGTATGGTTAATAATGTTAACCGGACGCTCTGACTCCTGATCATTCTCCATGATGTAATGTTCACAAAACACTTCCACAGAAATTACACATTCAGGAAAATATTAATGTAGTCACAAAACTTTACAACACTGCTGGAACACAAATAGGTTAGTGACATACTTGGAAATAATTATAATTATTAACTATCCTGGCGAGGTCGCCACTTTCTATGTTACGACCCCAGGTTAAACCTGACAAGGTTCCCAACCCAACTGGGGAGACCTGTCAATAAGAGAAGTCAATGAATAGTAAGG
>CM035202.1:1447603-1461953 GCA_020233015.1 Callinectes sapidus | reverse complement strand
TCGACATAGGCTGCAAGCATTCCCTGTCGAAACTCACGACGGCGCTCCACCAGTACGCGCAGCGCTAGGATACGGTCAGTTGTTGACTTACCGGGCGTGAACCCTGACTGTTCAGGTCTCTGATGCTTCAGCAGGTGAGTGCGGATCCGTGTCAGCAGCAAATGGGCAAGCACCTTGCCTGGTACGCTGAGCAGTGTTATTCCACGGTAGTTGTTGCAGTCTTGACGGTCCCCTTTCCCCTTCCAGATAGGGACGACCAACCCCTTCTTCCAGTCAGGGGGAATGGTACCTGAATGCCATACAGCAGTCAAGACAGCATGCAACCCACGGATCATGGCTTCACCCCCAGCTTTGAGCAGCTCCGCACTGATGTTGCAGATGCCAGCTGCCTTTCCACCCCTCAACTTTGCCACAGCCTCCTTGACATCGCCAATGGAGGGTGCAGTTTCGTCAATGGGTGGACAGGAATAGTTTGAAGGATTAGATCTGTTACCTTCATTTAGGAACAGGTTGAATGTAAACAAACTTTAGGCATGTAGAAAAAGTAGAGTGATAGAGTTAAAGGAATTTGGCTAAATAAGGTGTAAACAAAAAAGCAGTTTCGGGAAAAAGGAAGGGACCATTAAACCCGATAATCCTCTCCAGTTTTTCTCATCTCCACAACAGTTAACTCTCTGCAGGTGCCGTATCCACTCATGCATAGTCAGCATCCCTCACATTCTTAAGGGATCGTTAAAATGATATGTTTATTTGTATTTCGGCTTTAAAATGTAATACATTTCCCATTTTTTTCTCATTTACTTATCATTTATTTTATCACGTGGTGCAGGTATTAATTGAAAGCGTGAAGAGGGTAGGAAAACTAACACTTTTACCCCACTGAGAATGATTTAGTTACCATTATTTTTCCTAAACATGTTTCAAATTTCTGGAAGCCAGAGTCCTAACTGTAGTTAGTACGTTTTTTTTTTTTTTTTTTTTTTTTTTTTGTATATGGCCACATTTATGTTAGGAACTGGAGTGGGTTGTAAAATTTTCTCCTTGAACATTTTAAGTGGGCCTCTGATAAATCTTCCGAACAACAATTCAAAAGGAGAATAACCAGTGTTTTACTGAGGACATTCTCTGAGAGCAAATAGCAACCATTCTGTTTTCATCCCAGTCCCTGTTGCTTTCGTGACAAGGTTTCTTAACATTGCTTTCGAGGTTTGATGGAAACATTATAAACAACTTTGGGACTGAGGCCTATAAGGAGAGGACATTACATGGTCGATGTTTAACTCCTTAATTATCTCCATAAACAAATGACTGATGAAATTTGAACCTATGTGGAACTGGATTTCTAAAGGTAGACCTATGGCTGTGAAAATATGTAACAAGTGTCTTGCAATAGTTTTGGCTAAATTGTTCTTGACTTGTTCTTGGCTTCTGGATATCTGGTAGTGAGATCCATAATTGTAAGTAAATATTCATTACCTTTATTTGTATCAGGAAGAGGTCCCACACAATCAATTAGTACTTTAGTGAAATGTTCTTGTGGGGCAAAAATTGGATTTAAAGGGCCTTGTGGAATTACTTCATTAGATTTACCCACCATCTGACACACATCACAATGTTTCATTTAATTGAAGACTTGCTTGCGTATTCTGGGCCAAAAGAGATGTGTTGGGTGTTTTTTTTTTTTTTCTTTTTCACACCCAAATAACCAGCTTGTCCATCATGAGCTAATCTAATTACCACTTTCTCAACTGACTGAGGCAAACTACTTGATTGATTTCTACTCAAGTATCTGAAGACAATAAATAAGTGGAGAGAAAGATTCTCATCAAAATACCCTCGGTGTAGTAGAAGTAGGGAGTTTTTTTTTTTTCATTTTTGTCATCTTTTACTGAGTCTCTAAATGGAGCCAAAGAAATTTATGGTTCCTGAGCCTTTATCAATTCTGGTCTGGATAAGATGTTAGAGATTATCTCAAAGCATTTGTGTAGGGGTGGATTTTTGAACAACTAAAGGAATAAAAAGATTAAAAAATGGAAGCTTCCTTTCACCCCATTTCCTATCAATACTTGGGTGTCTAGTATTTTAAAGTGTTGTTTAGTTATCTAGACTTTTAATATTCCTGTATAAATTGGTGATTTTAAGTATACTTCTGCAACTCGATACGGTCTTTTAACACCAAGGGCAACAGGTACATTTTCTTTCCTGTGTACGTTTCTTCTACACCTGGCAAACAACTCTCTTGTATCAAGGAGATCCCACCACCTGTATCCCTCGGGATATTAATGGGACGTTTGGTGAGGGTGTTAGGCACTATCACACTACCTCAAAAATGTTAGAGTCAGGGTTTGTGTTTATAGCTAATATGGGTTTAGCAGGTTGTCGTGATTCATCGATGGAAACCTTACAGCCTCGATTTTGACAATGTTGAATAATATGACCTGTTTTTTTTTGCAATAAACACAAAATCTCAAATCTCCACTTGGATTCTGATAGAAAGTCTTCGACTTACTAGGCTTAGAGATGACATCTGAGGATGATCTTATGTAATTGAGGTATTGATGACTAATTACCACTAGTGGTTCAGTGCTGTTACTCCCCACCAGGGGCTGTACGCTGTACGAGGTGGGGAGGGAGGAGTTGGTAAGGATAGCAGCAGACTGCCGTGAGCACTCGCCACCTCAACACCTCCGCCTCCCGCCTACATTGTATTCTGCTGTTATACGCTGAGAAGAGAATGAAGAGTTGTTTGAAGCTGCAAGTTTGAATATCCTGTTACAAGCTATCTAGGCTTTGACAATGGCGGACCCTTTCGACAATAAGATCATCCCAGAATTTGACGGGACCACCCAGCCTGTCGCTGAGTGGTTTGAGAAGGCTGAGCTGGTGTGTCGCCTGAGGAACGTCAAAGACTTAACCACTGTTGTGCCTCTACGACTCACCGGGGGTGCATTCGCAGTATACCAGCAGTTAAGTGACAGTAAGAAGAAAGACATTGAAAAGGTAAAAGGTGCCCTGTATTCTGCCTTTGTCGTGGACCAGTTTACAGCGTACGAGTTATTTGTGGCTCGACGATTGAAGAGGGACGAGGTGGTTGACGTGTACCTCGCTGATCTACGCCGTTTGTCATCACTGTATGGCGGCGTGAGCGACACCGCCCTCTTGTGTGCTTTTGTTGCTGGCCTACCAGACACCGTCCGCCAGCTGCTTCGGGCGGGAACACGCCTTGAAGCAATGAAACTTGACCAAGTCCTTGATCGCGCACGAGTTCTGCCGAGGGAAGAAAGCAATGCCGCGGCAGCGGCACAGTTGAGGTGGGGTGCGACCCGCAGCCGCGACAGTCCACCGACGAGGAAGCAAGATTTCACGTGTTACATTTGTGCACAGCCGAACCACGTGTCCCGGGACTGTTTGATGCAGAAAACGCCACGGAGAGCGAACCCCGCCAAGACGCAGAGGAAGTTGGGGAGAGAGAGCTGCCAAGAAGGTCCGGACGTGAAAGAAGGCCTGTAATTCGATTCTGCTGTGAATAAAACTATTTTCTATGTAGATATAAATTGTTCTTTGTTAAAAGGTTTTGTCTATTTTCTGTGTAGATATAAATTGTTATTTGTTCATGTTAAAAGGTCAATGAGATACGTTAGTATCAGGGGGAGGTGTAATTGAGATATTGATGATTAATTACCACTAGTGGTTCAGTGCTGTTACTCCCCACCAGGGGCTGTACGCTGTACAAGGTGGGGAGGGAGGAGTTGGTGAGGATGGCAGCAGACTGGCGTGAGCACTCGCCATCTCACCACCTCCGCATTGTATTCTGCTGTTATACGCTGAGAAGAGAATGAAGAGTTGCTTGAAGCTGCAAGTTTGAATATACTGTTACATTTTACAACTTTATGAGTCTCCACTTGCACTGTTGAGTGACTGCACCAATGAGTTGTGTGCCTCTGCCAGACCTGCTGCCCCTCACACATCTTTCTACCTCTGCTCCTCGATGTGTCTTAGAATAAAGAATGGTAGTTTGGACTTAAAGAGCTCAAGCCCCATCAAGTTGACCAAATCATGAAAATTATAGTTTCGGTTGCATCTAACCAGTTCTCGTCAACTCCTGATTAAAGTCTGTACAGGTTTGATCAAATCCCTTCTTTAGATTACGAAACTGTTCTCTGTAACTATCAGGAGTAACGTTGTAAGCTTTGAGTATGGTGGTTTTAATCGTCTTACAGCTACTTTCCTTGTCCACTGAAGCGTTCACATCTTAAGCTTTGCAAAGTATTTTGGAACAGGTATTGACAACCACTCTACTCAGCTATTTTCACGAGAATTATGAAATAACTGTCAACGTCACTTTCAACGAATGCGGACAATGGGATGAAATTTCGCTAGGTTTGAGCTGCCACACTTCCTTTTCTCGCCTACGTTTCTCTTCCTTCTCTCTACTGAGTCTTGCTTGCAATTCCACCTGTGCTTTCTTCTTTTTCACAGCTATATCAGATTAATTTATTTCCAATTTCAGTTTCTTTAAAAAAAAGGGGGTGACTACCGAGTTTGCCACGGGCATATGGTATGTCCAATAGCTTTGAAATTTGAGTATGTTGTTCGCTGCTATAAAGAAAAAAAAAAAAAAAAATTGTGAATTTCATGACCTATGGGTGAAGCGAAAACCGTGTTTTCATACTTTTTGTTTCACAGACTTTATTTTTCAGCCAATTGCTTCGAAAAAAAATACCGTTGAAACTTTGTCTACATATCTAACTTTTGTATTTATGAATTTTCGATATTTTGATTTTTATTAGAGAAAAAAAAATTTCACTTCCAATTTTCTCCATTCTGTATCCCGTTTTCTTTTTACAAATCTTGAAATTTTTATAAATACATAAAATCGGCCTTTTATTGTACATAAAAAATACCTAGCTAAAATAGGTCAGACTAATTGCCAATTTTGTGAGATTTGAAGTGAAATTTATTTTTTTCGAGATATCAGCTACTAAAGATTTTTTTTTTTTTTTTTCATTTCACCCACGTCTTGCCATTTCTATTGATCTGATTGGCATGAAATTTTCACATATGATTGTGTAAACCTTGTTGACTTACTGGAAAATGATAAGGCATCTGTTCCTCCTTTATAAGAAAAAAGTACTTGTCATTCAAAGATGAGGATATCATTGTTGCCAGATTTACCTACAATTCTCCTGGTTGATATGACTCATCTTTCTTCTCTTTTCTTTTCCCCTTCGACTTCTGTGTCGCATGCCTTGTTCTCTTCTTGTCTAGCCACTGTAGACATCCCTGCAGCTATGTTTCTGGTCCAGTTATATGCATAATTATGTAGGTGACGAAGCAAATAGGGGGGGGAGCGAGCGTGGCAGGCGGTGACGAAATAAAGGGCGACGAAGCAGGTGGTGGTGAGCGATGTGATAAGTGATGGGGAGGGATAGGGATCGGGTGACAGGGTGGTGGCGGAGGCAGCTGGTCATTTCCACCCCTTCATGAGCTCCTTCCAAGCTGCTCTCATCCTCCTCTTCTTCATTTCTTGTGCTTTGACTTTCCCATCATACTCCATATGCTTTCTTGATGTTCATGGTCATTTCCCTGGTCGATCTGCGCTATAAGTCATCTCTGAGGATGATTATAATGGCTAGAGTGTGGACAAAAATGAAACACTCCCTCCCCTTCCTGTCTGCGCAGACACTGACTGTCCTGGGTCCACCTCCACTCCACCCTCTCACTGGGCGACACAGACATGATGGATGACAACATTTACAGAGAAAAAAAGCTTTTTTAATGCAAATTTTACGTACTTACAAGCAATGAATGACAGCTCATTTGTTGACGCGTGACTCAGGCAATGACGCAACAGCACGGGGCATTTAAAAATTGCTTCCAGGGGGAGGATTTAATTTTATGAAAAAAAATTCACCACCTGATAGTTTAGGGCATCCGAGACACAATGAGCGAAAAAAAAAAGATTTTATGATATTTCAAAAATATTCGTCAATAATTCACGGTAGTACTTTCAAATTGAAGCTTATGAGAAACTAGTTCTGGAGAAGCATGTTTAGCCGAGAAGGAGTTACGAGTTAGAGAGCCACATTAGGCAATACTCTGCTATCAACTACACTCTCAACTACTACATTTTTAAGTTCCTCCTTTAGCAAAGAAGTAGTGATTGGGACGTCATAACGTTCGACTATATCAGTCCAATCAACCTTGCGGATATTGTGCAACTGGTTATGAGATGGATTTTTTATGAATTCCTCAAGATCTAAAGAACGAGTTGCCATGTTGAAAAATTTCGTAGAAAATATGATGAGGTTAAGAATTGATATCAGTTACTTGGACGAGAAATAAATTAAGTATAGAGAAACGTAATCAACACTCCTGGTAGTATTGAGAGTGAACCGAATTAAATCTAAACAAGTGTTAGACTCATGAAGAACGTGTTTTGTAACGAGCGTAAGCGTATTAGCGAGAGATTGTTAACAAAGGGTTAATGGGTCTTAAGTTAAAATTTGAGTGAATGCTGAAGTAATTAGATGTCCCGAGGTGGCACAATATCCATATGAAAAAGTCTTTCTGCTTAAGACGCCGATGATGGATCTAATTGTACTTGTGTGCTTACAATGACGCACGTTAACTGCTTAAGGGGGGATACCACAAAAAAATTAAATATACAAGAGTAGGTGGTCACGGTTGAATGACTTATACAGCCGACTTCCTAACTCACAATTGGATGTCCTGTCACGGTCGCCATTTGTCACGTGCTACAGGTATTATTTGAAAGCGTGGGGGGGTGGGGGAGGGGAATACTTTACTTATAAATAACAAAACGTGACAAAACATATACAACACATGCACCAATAAACTTATATCCTAAACCTAAACACACATTACAGCCAAATGTTACAGAGGAAAGGAAGAAAGATTAGCGTCACCCGTTGTGGCAAAACTCAGCAAGTCACCGAAGTACGCAGAGTCGCTCACCAAGGCCTTGGAAACCAATCGGACCAACATGCACGAAAGGCAGGCAGGAACCTCTCGGAGTGCGCACTAGCCAGAGACGCCAGACGAGATGTATTCCTCGCCTGGTTTGGTGTTAGAGGTTTTAGTAGCAGTGTCGAACTAAAGTAGGGAGATTTGAATGAAGACATGTGGGAGTGATGTGAGAGAGACGGGCGGAAGAAGCCGGGAGGAGGGGGAGACGTAGTGGGTAGTGTGGAAGTGGCACGAGGCGAAGTGTTGTTACATGTGTAACAATTGTATTTTTGTTATTTATTCATTTATTTATCTAGGCAAACTACTAAATTATATCAAAAAGTGGTGAAAGATAAGCAACAGGTAATGAGGTAACCAAGTTCTTGCATTTATGTTCAATATTTTATTTATTTTCATTCCTAACCTACCCTGTGTTAACGTAACCTAACCTCCCCCTTTTTATATTTACATTTTAGGTATATCTGAAGGTATCAGTGAAAGAATGGAATCGACTGAACCAGTAATATAATGTTAACCTTACCTACCTTACCTAACCTACTAAATTCATCTACCGTTTGGATTTAGATATGTATTCTAAATCTCACTTAACTGCAAGTTTCCAATATAGGTAGCAACTTCTTACTTTCTCAGACTCACCAGGTCATTTATGATTTCCAACCCTACTTCTCCCCTTGACTCATCTCCCAGACACACTGCTTAGGGACAGCCACTTTGAGAATGAATTCCGCCAATGCTAAAGTATTTTAAATAAAAAAGACAACTGTCTAGCATGTTAATATATGATTTTTAAAATAAGGAGTATCGCTACAACTCATGCGGGCACATTTAAATGCAATAAACTGTTATTCGGCAACAATCACTTAAAGCAAAGTTGCCGAAATTAAATATATCCTAAAACTAAATTCAGAGAGAACAAGGAGAATTTGACACTTACCGAGAACAGTCAGAGAAATGAGGGAACTTGACGTGATCACAGATGTTTTGAAACAGCTCTGGTGTTATTGGTGTACACTCTTGAGGCTAGTTTTAACACTTCATAAAAGAAAGTATGACTCCTTATTTCATACGTGGTAATTATCTGAGTTACTTAAAAAATGTGTATGCAATAATTAGGCAATTTCATTGTAAGTAACATTTCCTACATTCGTTTAGTTTGAGAGTATAATGTGGGTTAGTATCTTTTCGTCAGCCCCGAGGCACCCCGAAACTGTTTTACCAAAGTTCCAATATTTTGGTTCGCTCCCAAACCAAAGGCACCAGCGAGGATGACTGTGGAACCCGACCACTCCGAAAAAGGTTTTGGTGGTTGACTAGCAAACAAATAACAGTGACTGTAGAACTGGCCCTATAAGTGGCCACTATCCCAATATTAAGAGGTTTGGACCGAGGAACACAGACCGAGAACAGACGTCTTTGTTCACATCTTCGGACTCTGTCTGTACTTAAAAAAAAAAAAAACCCTCCCAGAGAAAGGAATTCTTCTGACTACAATCAATCAATTCAATCACGGGGGGCAAACGCCGGGGGACGCGTTGCCCCGCCTACCCTACGGCGCCACTCCTGGCGGTCACGCCTCGCGAATCTCCATGCAAGTTTCCTTCCCATACCGAGTGACACCCAGCAGAAAGCATCGACTTGCCGTAGCCAAGAGTTCTGTGGGCGTCCCCTTGGCCTCCTCCAAGTCGGGTTGTCACTTACGGAAACAACCCAACAAGCAGGATCGGCTTCCGCGCCACATGCCCATATAGCCGCAGTTGGCGCTGACAGACTATGCTAGTAATAGGCCTCGAATCAGTCTCACGGAACAATCGCTGATTTGACACAAAGTCATACCAGCGGTATCCCATAATCCTGTGAAGGCATCTAGTACCAAAGACATCAATTCGCCTCTTCAGGTCGGTGGTCAGTGTCCATTTCTCACAACCATAGAGTAAGGCAGGGATCACTAGCGACTTGAAGATGCGAATCTTTTTCCATCTGCACAGGTATCGACAACGCCAAATACTCGTATTGAGCGAATCCATAACGCCGTGGGCCAGGCCAATCTGCCGTGTGACTTCTTGGCTCGACCCACCATCGTTATGCACTCCACTACCAAGGTATGTGAAATTTTTCAAGATCTCAATGTCCTCGCCACACGCATGGACACACTGTACTGTTTCATCCAGTACGCCTCCAAACACCTGGACCTCGGTCTTGGTCCAAGAAACCTTGAGTCCCAAGGATTTCACCTGCTCGTGCAGTGCCTCTAGAGCCATTACCAGAACCCCCAGTGACTCAGCAAAGATTGCTGCATCATCAGCAAAAACAAGATCTGTAATCTTGGTGTTGCCGACAGATGCTCCACAAGTCTGCCTAGTACCCAATCCATGCATGTGTTGAAAAGAGATGGAGCAAGCACACAGCCCTGCCTCACACCTGTATTCACAGGGAAGAAGCTGGACACGCGTCCTCCACACTTCACAGCACTTACAGCCCCGGAGTACAGGCTAGTTAATAGACCAATAATCCTAGCAGGAATCCCACGGAGACGCAGAAGATCCAAGAGTGTCTCTCGATGCATTGAGTCAAATGCCTTCTTGACATTGACATAGGCTGCAAGCATTCCCTGTCGAAACTCACGTGGGCGCTTCACCAGTACGCGAAGCGCTAGGATACGGTCAGTTGTTGACTTACCGGGCATGAACCCTAACTGTTCAGGCTTCTGATGCTTCAGGATGTGAGTGCGGATCCACGTCAGCAGCAAATGGGCAAGCACCTTGCCTGGTACACTGAGCAGTGTTATTCCACAGTAGTTGTTGCAGTCTTGACGGTCCCCTTTCCCCTTCCGGTTAGGGACGACCAACACCTTCTTCCAGTCAGGAGGAATGGTACCTGAATGTCATATAGCAGTCAAGACAGCATGCAACCCACGGATCATGGCTTCACCCCCAGCTTTGAGCAGCTCCGCACTGATGTTGCAGATGCCAGCTGCCTTTCCACCCCTGAACTTTGCCACAGCCTCTGGAGGGTGCAGTTTCGTCAATGGGTGGATCAGCATCCAGCGTCTGCAACCCTGCAGTCTGGAGCTGTCCGCTGGTAGGATCCACCGTGAACGGCTGCCTAAAGTAATCAGCCCAACGAGCCATCTGCCCATCTGCGTCAAATATTAGGCAACCATCTTCTGTTCGGATAGCACTCACCTGAGAAGTAGACTAGGAGCGAAGTTCTTTTTCAGAGCTCGATAGGCAGGTCTGAGGTCATTAGCATTTAAATGACAATCGACATCCTCAGTGAGACCCATGACATACATTTCCTTGTCTCTTCTCGGGAGAGTTCTAGTCCTACGTGACAGAGCCCTGTACTGGTCATGGTCCCCAGCAAGTCTGGCAGCGCGACTCTCTTCAATACTTTCCAGCGTCTCTACCGATTAATGTGGTACTAAAGAAATGAAATTCTTATTTATGAATTTAGTGGAATAGGTCAAGCTTTACTTATTTCAGAAAAGGTTGTCATATCTCTTTAAAGACATTAACCAAAAAATTATCAGAAATATTTTGGATGCAGCCATATGTAGGGTTACCACTTCTCTTTTCCGAGTTGAGGATTTTAAACATGTCTCAGAAATTGGAAGAACAGTTTATAAAGTTTCACCTCTGTTTGATGATCACATGATGCATCACTATTACCCACTGGTTGAATCAGTTATAACCACTGAAGATATTGTTATCCATGTACCTTTTAAACTCATGATATTTTCAATTTGCATACATGGGAACCATTTTGTATTTTTGTCTGATATTTTTTCCCTTTAATGTCTGTTCATGGTGAAGGAGTTTGCGAAGTTGTTTGGCACGAGAAACTTCTTTATTGGCTCTCTCTGTATGTCCATACAAACAACTAATAACCAAAGCCTTGTTTCATAGGAGATTTCATGGGAATCATTATTTCTATTTCACATACATGTCCAAGTGGATCTTCATATCAGTAAGTTTTAGGTCAGTTTAGGTAAGTTTAGGGAGATGAGCGCCCGCAGCTACGCGCTGATACAGCGTAAGCCCCCCACTTTACTTTTTACTTTCTTTGCTATGTTAGCAGTATGTACCTTAAAGCCTGACCACTCATATTTTTCCTGAAAAATATAATTAGGATTTCATTTCAAATATAACTTCTCTTATTTTCCCTGTAAATACTCTAAGTAGTATGAACCTTAAAAATGTTAGTATTAAGTTTGCTAACAACACTATCTGAGCCGTGTTTTATGAATATTTCAGATTTTGAGAATGCTATACAAGAATCTCTATCTATGTATCTTAGTCTCTATGTGCATATTCCTACTGTGATCGTACCTATTGTAGGTAGTATGTAGATCATGATTATGAATTGTGAGGTCACGGAGTGGCTTCACCTCAGTAGAGACGCTGGAAAGTATTGAGGAGAGCCGCGCTGCCAGATTTGCTGGGGACCATGACCAGTACAGGGCTCTGTCACGTAGGACTAGAACTCTTCTGAGAAGAGACAAGGAGAGGTACGTCAGGGGTCTCGCTGGGGATGTCGAGTGTCATTTAAATGGTAATGACCTCAGACCTGCTTATCGAGCTCTGAAGAAACTCCGCTCCAAGTCTACTTCCCAGGTGAGTGCTATCCGAGCAGCAGATGCTTGCCTCGTGTCGGACGCAGATGGGCAGATGGCTCGTTGGGCTGAGTACTTTGAGCAGCTGTTCACGGTGGATCCTCCAAGCGGACAGCTCCGGACTGCAGGATTGCAGACGCTGGATGTTGATCCACCCATTGACGAAACTGCACCCTCCATTGGCGATGTCAAGGAGGCTGTGGCAAAGTTGAGGGGTGGAAAGGCAGCTGGCATCTGCAACATCAGTGCGGAGCTGCTCAAAGCTGGGGGTGAAGCCATGATCCGTGGGTTGCATGCTGTCTTGACTGCTGTATGGCATTCAGGTACCATTCCCCCTGACTGGAAGAAGGGGTTGGTCGTCCCTATCTGGAAGGGGAAAGGGGACCGTCAAGACTGCAGCAACTACCGTGGAATAACGCTGCTCAGCGTGCCAGGCAAGGTGCTTGCCCATTTGCTGCTGACACGGATCCGCACTCACCTGCTGAAGTATCAGAGACCTGAACAGTCAGGGTTCACGCCCGGTAAGTCAACAACTGACCGTATCCTAGCGCTTCGCGTACTGGTGGAGCGCCGACGTGAGTTTCGACAGGGAATGCTTGCAGCCTATGTCGATCTCAAGAAGGCGTTTGACTCAGTGCATCGAGAGACACTCTGGGATCTTCTGCGTCTCCGTGGGATTCCTGCAAGGATTATTGGTCTATTAACTGGCCTGTACTCCGGGACTGTAAGTGCTGTGAAGTGTGGAGGAGGCGTGTCCAGCTTCTTCCCTGTGAATACAGGTGTGAGGCAGGGCTGTGTGCTTGCTCCATCACTTTTCAACACATGCATGGATTGGGTACTAGGCAGAGTTGTGGAACAAAGTCATTGTGGAGCATCTGTCGGCAACACCAAGATTACAGATCTTGTTTTTGCTGATGATGCATCAATCTTCGCTGAGTCACTGGAGGTTCTGGTAATGGCTCTAGAGGCACTGGACGAGGAGGTGAAGCCCTTGGGACTTAAGGTTTCCTGGGCCTAGACCAAGGTCCAGGTGTTTGGAGGCGTGCTGGATGAAACAGTACAGTCTGTCCATGCGTGTGGCGAGGACATTTAGATCTTGAAAAGTTTCACATACCTTGGTAGTGTAGTGCATAACGATGGTGGGTCGAGCCAAGAAGTCTCACGGCGGATTGGCCTGGTCCACGGCGTTATGGATTCGCTCAACACGAGTATTTGGCGTTGTCGATACCTGTGCAGACGGACAAAGATTCGGATCTTCAAGTCGCTTGTGATCCCTGTCTTACTCTATGGTTGTGAGACATGGACACTGAACACCGACCTGAAGAGGCGAATTGATGTCTTTGGTACTCGATGCCTTCGCAGGATCATGGGATACCGCTGGTATGACTTTGTGTCAAATCAGCGATTGTTCCACGAGACCGATTCGAGGCCTATTACTAGCATAGTCCGTCAGCGCCAACTGCGGCTATATGGGCATGTGGCGCGATACTCGGAAGCCGACCCTGCTTGTCGGGTTGTTTCCGTAAGGGACAACCCAACCTGGAGGAGGCCTAGGGGACGCTCACAGAACTCTTGGCTGCGGCAAGTCGATGCCTCCTGCTGGGAGTTACTCGGTATAGGAAGGGAACCTGCATGGAGACTCGCGAGGCGTGACCGCCAGGAGTGGCCCCGTAGGGTTGGCGAGGCAACGCGCCCCCCGGCGTATGCCCCCCATGATTGATTGAAAATGAAAGGCCAATAACATTTGCTTGTACAGTCCTTCATATTTTGATCCAATCCAATCAAACCACTTCTTAATATCTTCCTCATTTCTGCCTAAAAAAAGAAAAAAAAAAGTGAAACTAATTTTTCCTGAAGAAACTGTAGGCGAAAGCGGTCAGGATAAACTCATCACCTTACACTTATTATGTTTCCTTCCACCTTCCCCTCCATCATGCCTAAGTGTCTATACATCATAATTATTATTATTATTATTACTATTATAACCAATATCATCATTATTATTATTTTTATCATTATCATTATTATTATTATTATTATTATTATTATTATTATTATTATTATTAGTAGTAGTAGTAGTAGTAGTAGTAGTAGTAGTAGTAGTAGTACAAGTAGTAGTAGTAGTAGTAGTAGTAGTAGCAGTAGTAGTAGTAGTAGTAGTAGTAGTAATATCATTATTATCATTATTATTATCACTACTACTACTACTACTATTACTACTACTACTACTACTACTACTACTACTACTACTACTATTACTACTACTACTACTACTACTGCTGCTGCTGCTGCTGCTAGTGCTACTACTACTACTACTACTACTACTAGGAGTAGTAGTAATTTATTCTTATCATTATTTCATTGTTATTATTATAATCATTACCACAATCAATTTAAAACTTTATTTTATTATATAAAAGGAAAAACTGACCAAAGACAAAAGAAAGAGTAAATAAGTCACAATTACTTTCTAGTAACAGTGTAAGTCCGAGAGAGCTAGCCAAAAGAAAGGGATAAATGTCTTGAAACCACAGTAAGATAGATATACAAAAGCAGTTAGCCAGTTCCAGACTTTAATAGAGAAAGGTATGAATAAATGAGAACACTTGTTAACTCTTGCATTAGAGTTGGGAATCACAGGAGTAAGAGAAAGAAATAGAGTTTGTGCAGCGAGGCCGCAGGAGTAAGGAAGGTATGCATATAGCATGATCAGAAGAGCATATATATATATATATATATATATATATA
>CM035202.1:1430757-1447503 GCA_020233015.1 Callinectes sapidus | reverse complement strand
TATATATAGATATATATATATATATATATATATATATATATATATATATATATATATATATATATATATATATATATATATATATATATATACAATCAAGGTATGTGAATGGCACTTGGAGAGATTAAGATTTGGAGTAAGAATGAAATTTCTGTCTGTAAGAAGAGTGTGTGTTATGAGTTAAACTCTTAGTGCCGGGATGTATTGGAACAGGAACATTAGAATCCACTTACATCTTATCAATGCCTCTATGAACCCCTTTGAGATGGTCTTCGTGAACAATACGCTGTAACCTTCAACTTATGCAGAATCAATTTGGTTATGTTGTGAGAGGTTCTCATCCACGTTTGTCTTTCAGTGGATCTCGTCCCAGTGTCAGGATTAATCATATGAAAATTGCAGATTTTAATGACATTTCCCCTTCACCAAAACAGACTATAAAGGAAGACCTGGATAGTTATTTCCGCACTGGAAATCTTGGCGTGTCATATCATCCCAAGTGCTCTGGTTGTAAATGTGGAAATTGTACCCCAGGCCAAAAGAACTATAGCCTGAAGGAAGAAAGCTTTGATCACAAAGGGATTGGTATTTGACCCAGCAAATAGTAGAGGGGCTGTCAGTTACCCCTGGTTAAAAGACCCCGCTCTTTTACCCAATAATGTGTGTCTTGCTATCTTACGACTTGCGGCAACTGAAAAGAGGCTGAACAAACTGGGACCTGATTACTGCAAAGGTTACCAGAGTCAAATTGAAGATATGGTGGCTAGAGGGGTCGCTCGCAAGTTATCTGATAATGAGATCTATGGTTATGAAGGGCCTATATTTTACATACCGCATACTGAAGTGCTGAAACCGGATTCAAGTTCCACCCCCCTTCGTATTGTTTTCAACTCCTCTGCCAAGTACATGAATATCTCTTTAAATGAAATGTGGGCAAAGGGTCCTGATGTCTTAAACTCTCTTTTAGGAATTCTATTGAGATTCAGGGAAGATAAAGTTGCATTTACATGTGATTTGGCGAAAATGAATAATAGTATTTTCATGTCACCATTAGATCAACATTGTCACCGTTTCCTGTGGCGTGATTTAAACATTCAAAGTAAACCCAACCATTATGTTCTGACTTGTGTCCCTTTTGGTGATAAACCCAGTGGAACAATTGCCATGCTTGCTTTAAAATTGACCGCGGAGATAAGTCAAAAGAAATATCCTAAGGCTGCCGAGATTATTGTGAACAATAGCTATGTGGATGACATTTGGGGAAATTGTGACAACTATGAGGCAGATAGTAATTTGATGAAGGAAATTGAAAGTGTTGTTGCCCGGGGCGGATTTAAGATCAAACACTGGATCATGTCCGGGGATCATAGTCCTGTATGTAGTAGATTGGATTTAGTAGAAGTTCACAAAGAGAAGGTTTTGGGTGTTGTAAGGGAGACTAATGCCATTGGTGACCCTACACTAGTGATCTTCTCCGATGGCTCTACCGCAGCATACGGAGCTTGTGCTTACATTCGATGGGAGCTTCCTGTCGGGGTTTTTAGCTCAAGATTGCTAATGGCTAAATCTAAACTTGCCCCATTGAAACAGCTCTCAACTCCGCGGATTGAACTTTGTGGAGCTTTGATTGCAGCCAGAATGAGAGAAACAATTGTAAAGGAAATGGGTTATAATTTTAAATCCATCATTCATATTGTTTATTCTGCAATTGTCCGTGCGCAAATTCAGAAAGAGAGCTTTGGGTTTGGCACATTTACAGCCACAAAAATTGCTGAGATCCAGAGTAAGACTGACCCCGAAGAATGGTGGTAGATATCAAGAGAGGACAATCCAGCGGACATGACCACGAAGCCTTCCAAACCTATTGATATTGGGGTGGGATCTAATTGGCAAATGGGGCCTACATTTCTCTCCCTCCCTATCAGTGAGTGGCCAATAAGGAAAGATCCTGTTTGTGAATTGCCAGATAGACTGGGTGAATTTGTCTCTCATTCCAAAACTGATATTTCTAATGCTGATCTTTGTAATGTATTCAACATTAGCAGGTTCAACAGTTGTGGAAAGTACCTGAGAGTTACTAGCCGTGTTGTGCAAGCGTTTAAAAGTAGGTCTTTTACTGGAGTATTTAAGTCTCCGACCGCAGAAGATCTTGCAAATGCGGAGATGCTATGGATAAAGGACGCTTAATCCAAATTAGATCTAGACTGGAAGACTAAGTGCCATAGGCTAGGTCCTTCTGTAAATAAGTCCGGGTTGATTGTGGTTGGCCAGCGTATCCCTAAGTGGCTGAAGAATATCTATGATCAAGATGGGTTTATCTTGCTTCCTCCTGATCATGAACTTACCCGATTATATGTGAACTCTGTGCACCACCTAGACCATGCAGGTATTGAAACAACTCTAGCCAATATTCAATCAAAGTTTTGGGTACCTAAGGTTCGGAGCATGATAAAGACTGTGAAATATAAGCGTGTCACTTGACGAAAGTTGAAAAAGGAAATAACAGGGCAGATCATGGGACAGCTTCCAGATGAGGGACTAAAACCATCCCCTCCATTTTCATATACAGCTCTAGATTTATATGGACCCTTTTTGTTAAAGATACAGTGAAAGGCCGGACAAAAGGTAAAGCCTATGGAGTGATTTTCAACTGTTTATGTACACGTGCTGTTCATCTAGATTTAATAGAAGGCTACAGCACTAAGGATTTTCTAGATGGACTAAGAAGATTCGTATCCATCCGGGGTTGCCCAAAGGAGATTTATTCAGATGCAGGTGCCCAGCTTACTGCTGCTAACAAAGAATTAAAGAGTCTGTCCAAATGGGGTTCTAATGAAATACAGGATTTTACTTGCAGTAAGGGAGGGGAAATTAAATGGATCTTTAATGCATCCGCTGATGCTCCCTGGCAGAATGGTGTCAGCGAAAGTCTTATTAAGTCGCTCAAGAGAAACTTGACTATGGCTATTGGTGATAGCATTCTGACTTTTAGCAAATTACAAACAACTCTTTTTGAGATTGGGGATATTCTTAATGAGAGAGACCTATTGGGATAAAACCGGGATGTGATCCAGAGCTCGGGAAATACCTTTGCCACAATGATCTTTTACTGGGACGGACATCAAACGAAGCGCCAAAGGGAGTCTCTGAATTCTTTCCGAGCCACGAACACAGGCTGAAATTCCATCAACGCATTGTAGATTCCTTTTGGAAGAAATGGAATAGAGACTTTTTTCCTACTCTTTTGATCCATCAAAAGTGGCACATTGAACGCTGTGATTTGCAAATTGGTGATAGTTTTGTTTCAAGACAGCAATGTTGTTCGTGGGACTTGGAAATTTGCTGAGGTCACATTGGCAGAGAAAGGCAAGGACGGCAAAGTGCGAAATGTTACCCTTAGGTACACGGCAAAGAAGGCTGGTGTTGGGTATAAGGGAGAAAAGGATGTATTTGTAAAGAGGTCAGCTCATCGTATTGTGGTGATATTGCCTGTTGAGGAGCATAAATAAGTTCTTTAGGTTTAAACCAATGTATATCATATTATGCTTCTACTCATTTGTAACTCCTTTTGTGGATAGTTTACATTGTGCTTATTGTGTATTATTGTGTATTGAATGTCATGTTGCACACCTCATTACCTACTACAAAGGAAACGTTATATTTGATGTATGATAGTCTTATATTGTAGCCTGGTTCTGATGGGAGTGTATCATTACAAATAATGATAATGCATGTAGGAGTAGGAAATGTAGTGCTGCGCTTCGCTATTTGTTGCTGTTCGCGCATGCGTGTAAGTTGAGGAGGACTGCCTGCTGGGCAGGCTCCGCAGTCCAGCGGCCATGGTGTTTGTCATTTCTCGAGTGTGGTACCTTTGTAACGCCGGCACGGATCTGGGAGGTCTGCGGATTCCCAGTTATGCACTATTGTCAGCCCATTAATGTGATCTGCCGGGTGGATTAAGACGTTTCACAGGCACATTAAGCCGCTGGTCTCGTTGCTTTTCTCCAGCGTTAAGCCGCCATGTTCCTGGACCAGTTCAGCGTTCCCGCTACTGAGCCCAAACCACGAGCGATCTCAAGCGATCTCTCAAGGGAAGAGGAATCTAGATTCTGCATCTCTCCTCTCTCTCTATGTTTATTGAGCAAAACTTCTACAGCGTATATTACTCTGGCCAAGCACGCCAGTATTCTTATATACATATATGAAAATATAAATACATATGTTGTGTTTATGTTTTCTGTCTGTGTCACACGTAGTTTAAACAGGAAAACGTAATTAGTATATTAGCCTGTTGGTGAATAGAAAGTGTGTAATGAGAATAGTCAATGGGTCTTGAACAAAAACAAAGGCGGTATTGGGAGGTTGTGTAGAGAACGAAAAATAAATAGGTATAAGGGAAAATGTGAATTTGAGGACACACTGGATTAGATCAGGTGTGCAGGGTGCACACTACAGTGGTACCGTAGACCTCTGGTCCTCTGGCTGCTTCCACGTGCCACCATTGTCATCTGATTAAATGTCCATGAGACTTCGACTCCCTGCCCTACCCTGCTTCAAATCTGTGTATTACTGTGGCCCTGAACATTGCTACCCATTATTGTATTTCAACTGATTAGTCTAATTCAAGTTTGTTTGTTTTTTTCTGCCACACACGACGTTATCAGTTTGTGTATCTCAAGACTGCACCTCCGACGTCGCCTTAGCGTTCATATCTGGAGGTATGTATTCAAAAGGTGAGGGAGAAAAACAAAGTGTTTGTTTCTTGTTTCATGTGAACTAATCTTCGGAGCTACTTCATCAGTACAAACAGATAACTGATGACTTAAAAACGATACTAACATGCGTGAGTCCTTAATCTTGTAAACGGATTACAGTTATCAGATTAGTGTGGCTTCTATGTGGACATTCTCCACCGAGTGATGAAGAAATCATCTTCTTCTGCTTGCCATCACAGACCCAGTGGTAAGTAAAGTAAAGTGGGGGGGCTTACGCTGTATCAGCGCGTAGCTGCGGGCGCTCATCTCCCGTCTCCTTGGCCTTTGAGCCTGTGGTGGAATAGTCCCTTACCCCGGGACATGGGGCCAGCATGAAATCCGGGTTTCCACAGTTTACCTTCCCTAGGTTGCCCTAGGTACCCATTTATCGACCAGTGAAGGATGAAAACCTGGGTGAGGTCCGCGCCGTCCTCGTCCGGGATCGAACTCGGGCCCACGGATTCGTAGCCAGACGCGCTAGCCACTGCACCGTGGTACAGCCCAAAAATTGGCAATGTGTGGTCAGAATAATTTATCACAGCAAGTCTCTTAGTCTATATAATGCATGATGCTCTCTTTTCCATTGTTCTTGTCTATTGGCTCTGCCTGTTATCAACCTTGCTACAAGAGGATGACGAAGCTTCTTTGCGCAAACAGTTCAGTGTCAGTGAAAAGTGGGGATACTTGTCTATAAGGTTATGTCGAGGTGATTGATTGAGGAGTTGAGTCTATGAAGTATTGTAGAATACTATCTTTTCTTTTCTCTGTCAATATGAATTGCACAACAAGAAATTCACTTAGAAAATATCAAAATGATCCATGATCCAAATTGTGAATCGGGTGTGCTAACCACTGCGCCACCAGGCGCGGGAGAAAATAGTAAATAATAAATAATTTTCTATACTACAATATACATAGATTCAGTATTTTAGTATTCTATGTAGATTCAGGATTTTAGTATTCTATGTAGATGAGAGAGAGAGAGAGAGAGAGAGAGAGAGAGAGAGAGATTCACAAATAACATATGATGAGAAATGAGAGTATCTTACCATTGAAAAGAATATTGGTGTCAGGAAGTAGGTTTTGTTGATTACAGTCCTGATACAGCTCCACTCCTTCACTTCCTTCGTTACAATAAGCACAGCGCATATACACGCTAATTCCATGATGATTCGCTTTTATTGCAGCAGGAAAGAGAGAAAAAAAAAAGAAAAAAAGAAAAAAAGAAAAAGAAAAAAAAAAAAAAAAAAAAAAAAATAATATATTATATATATATATATATATATATATATATATATATATATATATATATATATATATATATATATATATATATATATATATATATATATAAATACTTTTAAATTCGATAGTTGAAGTAATTTTGAGTCGAAAATACTCTGTACGCATATGTTGTGTTCTGGTTTATTTTGGAAGAAATTGAGGTAAAAGTTTTATGTGGATGGTTTTGCTCCCCTTTGGTAAGTCTCTGCTATACCTTCTCCCACCTCCCGACTCGCTACATAGTGAAACGTTACTGCGTGGCATTGATGCCCGTGGTAATGCATGTGCTAGTTACTTATTTGTATGTAAAATAGTGACTGAGATAGATTAACCAGCACCAGCGAGTGTAACCAGAACCAGCAGAAGTAACAAGGAGAGCCAGTTATAAAGTGGTTGTTAGTGGTCCTCCCCTCTCCCCATCATCCTGCCGGTGAGGTGATGAGTGAGGATCCAGGGCAGAGCGCCTTTAATCACATATCATGGCGCACCTCTTGGATACCTGCACTACTCGCCTCTGCTATAGTGTGCATCGTGGAATACCGTCTCCCCTTGTGTATACTAAGCAGTTTATCTAATAAAGGAGTCAAAGTAAAGACTGTATGGTGTCGCAGACCTTATCTTCCCAGCAGTGGTGACGTCGAATCCTGTCGTGGTAGAGTTGCCCCAGAATGCCAAAGTGTTACAAGGGGCATCGCAACACTGGTATCAGAAATGGGATAAATAAGTGAAAAAATTGTACCTGGTTTCGTGGCGAATCTGTGTCTACATTATAATAGCTGGTGGTTTTGGAGACAAAGAAATGGCTGAAATAGAAATTAGCTGGCGGTGAAAAAGAAAATCATCCAAACTGGATAGAATTCATAAATATGATGACGGAGAATCAAAGACGTAGCACACAAGAACTTGAGCTTGGCTTGAGTACAGTGAGCGACGAAAGCGAAACTGTTTACAAAAGTGATTTGTGGGGAAGTAAAGAAGGACATGAGGAAAGAGTTGGTTAAAGACATCAGGAAAATGAGGGAGGAAAGAAAAATTGGGGTAAAGCATATTGCACTGAGGTATCGGCCATGACTGCTGCCGTGGATTCTCTGCTTAGGCAACTGAGGATATTACATGTGGACAGTGACCTCAGAGAAGAGTCGTGTGCAGACCCTTCGTCAGGGAGGCAGACACCTAACCACAAATTCCGCACCTGCTATAACGGTATTCAGTCATGGGCCCGCCATGCTTTGTCCAGTCTCGCTTCTCGAACAGGCAACGCTTCAAATTTCCGTGACCGCCAGCTCTCTTAGCCACCCACCACCACCTGCATTCCTGATCCCTCCTTTGCCACTTTTTGGTCACCAGACCAACACGAAAACGCCGGAAACCACATGAATTCGACGAAAGCATGTCATTGGAGGCATACTTGAAACAATTTGAGATGTTAGCCTTTGCTCAGAAATCGTAAAAACTGGAGGAAGAAGTGCAGCTTAAATCTTGCGTCATTTAATTTAGCGTCTCTATACTGCACATCGAGCGTCTTATACTTCTGTCACTGAAATGAATAGAAAGAAGACTGAAGTACCAACATCAAGCTGAGGTGTTTCGTGCCATGTTCAGGACTTGGATCAGGACGTGCTGGGAATCACGGCAGCATCTGGCTCGTGACTTGGAGTCCCTGGTTATCCTGAAGCTAAAGAAGATTTGACGATGGTTCTACTTAGGGATCAGTTAGTTGATGCATTAGTGAACCCTTAGCTGAAAATCTACACGAAACAAGCATATCCCAGCGACCTGCTGTAGTCCTATGCGCGGGCATTCAAATTTGGGTCGTTCGTGAGGACCAGCGGTTCAAAGGCATTGGCTAAAAATTCCAAGTTCAACGCAGTCAGGCGACGGATCCAACAAGCCTCGTAAGCTCTTATACTTTCCGTGACCAAAAATGAGCTTAAAATGAAAAATAAAATAAAATAAATAAATGACTCAAAAAGATAGGGCTTAGTAAGCCAAAAAATAAGCCTAAACTAAACCCAAAATAAGTCAAAATACAGATAAACCAGGCCAATATAAGCCTAAAATACTCCCAAAATAAGTTTAATTAAAACAACCATAAAATAACCCTAAAACTCTGCCAAAAAAATATGCCTAGAAAAGTGTAATAGACGCCCAATATAAGGCCTAAAATAAGCTTACAAACATATGCTATCCTGCAGTCAGCCTTAGCTCTCTGATTTACCCGACTCTCTATGATTGACACAACGTCTCACCAGCGATTGGACACTCTGCCCTCACTGCTACATCACCACATCCCCTGTATGACTTTATCATTATCGACTCCAGAATTCATATTTCGCACAATTGTCCGACGTCTGAGCGCTCGCCTCACTTTTGAACATGACCACACATATTCTTCTCTTTCTCAGCAGGCCCAAACTCTTACCCCAATCAGATCACTTCCCAACAGGAAATCAACTCCTAATACTGGCAGGTCCTCCTTCTGCTCTGCCACGCGCACCTCCGTGGTTTGTAGCGGGCATTCAATCCTCTCTCAACCGTAGCGAAGGTCTCTACTTTGCCAATATGCTGTGTTCTTCAGTACAGTAATGGTGTTTTTTATGTAAGAAGTGGAAGTTAGCCAAGAACAACAAAAATTATGAAAATAGAGAATCCCCTAAAAGGTCAATAGAGCTGAAATAACTGAAAGTCAGGGACAAATGTATTGAAACCACAATTTCTACTGGCTTGGCATAAAAGTGGATAATCCAACCCAGACCTCACAATAGAGTGAGAAGAACTTACACAAGAGGAAGTAGTACTTCTTTGCTCCCTTTACATAATTGCTTGTACTAGGAATGCTTTTGTATAGTATTGGTGGTGAGACAAACACGGTAGAGCAGCAACTGCAGTATATTGATATAAATAAAAGTACACAAAGTACAATAAACAAGATATGGTGATGTTGCCCTAGAAGGAGTGCAGTGCATCCACTGTACTCCTTCCAGGGCAAAGTGAGTTGTACTGCTTACTCAGAATGAGTCGTGTCACGTGGGTAGGCAGATCTTAATCAAAGGGTTATATCCCATGGGAAGACACACAGTTTCATGTTAAAGGGGCGCAGAGGTAAAGTGAGTGGACCACGTGTTGCCTGTGTGTGCACTGGTAGTGATATGTAATGAATGTGCGGGCATGGGCGGCAGCTGAAACAATCTGCCCACTTGGCTGGCTCTTCCAGGCTTTTAATCTTTTTTCTTTTCCCCTTAGACCAGTCATTCCTAAGATTTTTATTACCACGCCCTCGCTGGGAAAAGTTTTTTTCCTTTACATCCCTCCCTCTTTATATATGTTGAAAATCTCCACTCCCAAATTTTAAAAGGAAATGAAAAAATAACGCCTTTTTTATCCTTTTTAACCATAAAAACACCTTTTTTCATTTAAACAACCTGTGTTTTTTCATGGGAACTCATGGGCTAAAGGAAACCACCTAGTGGAGACCTCCTATCTGAAAGTCCACCCACTTGGGAACCGTTACCCCGAGTGGACGCCCAATCTCCACTCAGACCGTAATCAGGGTTCGAACCAATGCGCTCGGGGATACCAAGGGCCCTAGAGCGCAAACAGTTTCACTGTATTTATAAGTTATTCGAAAGTTTCAATGCTATCACATGTATACATGATCAGTGAGATACTTGACATTGCTTCATAACAACTAAATTTTTATTATGGGGTCGAATATTTGAGAGTGCACAACATGTCCCCTTCAACGTTCAGGCGGTTTCTGTACTTGGGCTTGATAGGAACCAGCGTGGAAAATCCAGTTTCACATAGATACATGGATCCAAACATTACTAAAATCTGAAGAGCTTAGTGTGAGATCAGTAGGTAAACAGGAAGGTACCTGACCCGGAACGTCTCCAAATCCAGATCCTTGAAGTCTTCCCAAGTTGTGGAGTTGAAATCTTCTTGAACTTCATCAGCTACATCAGCTACTTCACATCGAAATGGGTTCCTGATGAATTTCCAGGCTTCACTTCACACGTGTCACCTATATCTAGGAAATATCTGATAATTCTGCTTTCAATTCACTCAGATGAGTGATTGTTATTTATTTATTTTTGTTTAAACCAAGTGGGCTTTTCATGGGAATTTATGGGCTAAAGGAGACCACTTAATGGAGACCTCCTATCTGAAAGCCCACTCATTTTGGAACCGTTACCCCGAGTGGATGCCCAAACTCCACTCAGACCGTGGCCAGGTTTTGAACCCGTGAGCTCGGGGATCCCAAGGCCCCCAAAGCGCAAGTGGTCCCACTGTACCACGGCGGCCCAACAGTCAAGTGATATCTGAGGATGGGAGACGTATTTTTCCCGTAAGGTTGTACTTAACTCCAAATACATGGAATTTCTACTGTTGCGGGTCTTCAATGTCATATATGTATATAAACTTAAATACCTGAGTTAAAATAACTCAACAGCCTTGCCAGAAGAAACGTTAAAGAAGAGGTGTAATAACCATGGACGCGTGTAGCTGACTGGAAGTCTGGAAGAGACTCGACCTCACGGCTCACCAGTGAGAAACGTGTAGTGTACAGATCCAGGACGCGTTAATTTCCTCCCCACCACCCCATGCCATGTTTATCATAAGGCAGGGAGGGGATCAATACAGAGGAAAAATGGTATGTCTTGGAGACTTGAAGGCAAGAGTTTGGTAACGATGATACTTCTACATTATTTCATAATCTTATCTTTATTGTACTTTAACAGAAAAAAAATTCTAATTTTCTTCTGAGGCTCGCGCCCCCCTTGGAAATCCCTTACGCCCACCTAAGGGGGCGACCCCCAGAAGTTTAGGAACCACTGCCCTAGACTAACCAATCAGATATCTCTATGTAATATTGATAAGTTGCTCCATGACCATGAGATCTTTTAGCTTAAACTGGGACTAAAGAAACAGCGCGGTGGTAGTCTTGATACAAGGGTTGCTAGATTCATGTTTAACTATCGCTCTAATCCCCACACAATCACGGGAATTAGTTCTGCGGAGTTGTTGTTAAAGCGTCCTATGAGGACGCACCTGGACTTGCTTAGAGAAGACTTCCGGAGGGGTAAAGTGGAGAGGTATCAGTGGGATCAGAAAGAAAGGTGCGATCAACATGCTCGTCCGGGAATATTCCTGGAAAGAGATAAAGTCTACGTGTCGGGTGTATCAAGGCTGGCAGGCGTACCTAAATGGCTGTCGGGAACAGTGACAGCTTGTATAGTGACGCTGGAAGATGGTAGGATGTTTAGGAGGCATAATGATCATATAAGACATCGCTGTTTGGATGTTGCAGCATCGCCAGAGCCTGCTGTGGTGCCTAAGCCGAGGTGCGAGACGCGTCGGGAGGCCGCGCCTGAGCTGGGGTCCACTTCTCCGTCTCGACTGCAGCCCCATCTGGGTGAGGCAGACGACAAACTGAAGCCTCGACGGAGGCTGCTACTGCCTCTTCTGTGCCAAGCGAGGCGCCTACCAGCAGCGAGCACAGTGATACCAAAGGTTCCTCGAGGATGGAGGAGCTTTCTCGAGAAAATTACAAGCAGCCGGCAATCACACAAGAGTCAGCGACTACTATGTCTGTCTCTACGCCATTAAGGCGTTCATGTAGGATATCCAGTAAGCCAGACAGATATGGATACTGAATGTTCAATTAGGTTTCTCAGTTAATTTTTTATTAGAGATGATTGTGTACAATATCTTATGTTCATGTTCATAACTAGGGTGGAGGAATGTGGTAAATGTAATTAGGGTTGTTGGTTAAGTTCGCGTAGTACTTCTTCAGTGTTCCGTTGTCTACGAGTTAAAGTGAGGAAGCTCAGAGTGCAGTTCAGCTCCAGCCGACTGTCTATACACACACTCTCAGTATATCATGGAACTCTTCTCGCCTGTGTTATTCCCCCTGACCCAAGTTGTAACACATACTACTCCACATCTTTATTCGGCATAATATTTATTCGTCGCTGCAATGACGTCTCGTATGATAGCGCGGTAAATCTTCTTTTTTAGAAGATGGTGAAGCAAACGAGGAAAGTCTGCTTGATATGCAGAATATGCAGAAACGCAGGTCGAGACAGCTGTTCTGGCGGTGGCGGTGGTGGGAAGGGAGGGTGGTAATGACTGGGCAGCGATAAGACGCCGGCCGCGCTGGGTGACTCGCTCTGCTGCTATATGTAGCTTCCACTCATATTTCTCCTCGATTTAGAGTGTCTTGCTGCTTCTTTCTCTCTTTCTCTTGAGGTTGATGAGCCTAGTTTTCGTATAATTTCGCATGTATGTCATCATCCAGAGCATGAAACAAGAAAATATCGCAGAGAAATGTGAAACACTCACCCTCTTACATGTCAAGGAAGGTAAATGGGGCCAATTGGAGAAATTAAATTAAAAAGAAATTTATTTTAGTCATGGTTTTAGGTACTTTTAGGCATTGAAAGGCATCGCATCTTTTAGAGCTCGCGTCACGCTATGACGCAACACCCATGGCCATTTAAACATGGCATTTGGGGATGGGGTAAATTTTTTTCTGGAAAAAAACTGCAAGTGATAGTTTGAGGTATGAAAGACTAGGTGAACGAAGAAAACGGAGATCCATAATTTCAAATATATTCGATAAAAAACCCGGGGTTGTGGCTTAAAGAGAAATTAACTTGCTCACTAACCAATTGATGAAACAAGCACATATTCTTGCCTCACTCTTGAATCCGCGCTTCACAACACTCGGTCTCAGCTGATAGAGGCCAGTTAATAGACCAATAATCCTTGCAAGAATCCCACATAGACGCAGAAGATCCCAAAGTGCCTTTCGATGCAGTGAATCAAACGCCTGCTTGAAATTAACATAAATTGCAAGCATCTCTTATCGAAACTCACTTCAGCACTCCACCAATACGTAAAACGCTAGGATTCGGTCAGTTGCTGACTTACCTGGCGGGGATCCAGATTGTTCAGATCTCTGATGTTTCAGTAGGTGACTGCGAATCCACATCAGCAGTAAATGGGCAAGCACTTTGCCTGGTACGTGGAGTAGTGTTATAAAACGGTAGTTGTTGCAGTCCTGATGGTCCGTTTTCCCCTTCTAGAGACCAGCATCGTCTTTTTTCCAGTCAGGGGCAATTGTACCTGAATGCCATACAACGGTCAAGGCAGCATGCAAAACACGAATCATGGCCTCAACCCCAGCTTTGAGCAAATTCGCATTCATGTTCCAGATACCAACTGTCTCTCCACCCCTCAACTTTGTCACAGACTCTTTGACATCATCAATGGAGAGTGCAGTTTCCTTAATGGATGTATCAGCACCCAACATCTGTAACCCACCAGTTTGGAGCTGTCCGCGCAGAGGATCCACTGTGAACAGCTGCTCAACGTAGGCAGCCCAACGAACCATCTGCCCATTTGCGTCCGACACATGACAACAATCTACTTTTCGGATAGAACTCACCTGAGATATAGACTTAGAGAGCAAAGTTTCTTCAACGCTCGATAGACGGGTCGGTGATCAATAGCATTTAAATGACATTTGATATCCTCAGCAATATATGTCTTCTTATTTCCCCTCAGAACAGCTCTGGTCCTACGTGACAAACTCTCCTAGTGACAGCATTAAAGTCGCCTAAAACAATAAGTGCATCACGACAGGGACACTGGTTCAGTACAAAAATGAGTTTCACATGTTTTGGTAAGAGTGTACAATGCAAGAACAGACACGAAACCTTAGTCGTATCATATGCTCATCATACGGAATGAACTCTAGAACGGCAGTCTTCTGGAGATCCCTATGACTACCCACGTAATGACCATTGCTCATGCCGGATCAGTAGGAAGTCAAACCTTTGCTACAGATGTCTCCACTGTTAGATCTCCTTTTCTCAGTCTGCCGACTGCAAAGGATTAAAGACCTGGTCACCATCGCGCCTCTTCGAGTTGTTTGTGGAGAATTTGCTATGCATAAACAGCTAAGCAGTGATGATAAGGGAAGCTTTAACAAAATAAAAATTGACCACGTATTCCTCCTGTAATTCCACTTCCTAGACACAACTAGTCTTCTGGGTTAATAGGTGGTGGCCACCTATCTACAAATCAAGAAGTATATGAACGTATACTTCTGCAAAACATCATCCAGCCCTCCACATGTGTATTCAAATAGCTGGAGAGAACTCTAAGTACCTCATGCTAGCATCACTTCTATAATACAGCAGGGGAGGAAACGGATATATATATATATATATATATATATATATATATATATATATATATATATATATATATATATATATATATATATATATATATATACTGGAATAGAGGTTGCTTACCATAAAGAGAATATTCACAAGGAGTGATGTACATTGCGAAGCGTGTGTTACGTAGAGCAGGGTGGATGAGGAAAGAACTTTCATCTTTGACTCCAATCACAATAACTCTGGTTTCAGGTTGCAACCACAGCATGGAACGTGATAAGAACCTTACATGAAAAAGGTGGGAATTCTAGTATTAGCATTCCGGGCATATTTCTGTTGTGTTAAAAAATCTTATCTAAAGGATCACGCATGCAGTTATGCCTACATACAACATTCTATGAATATATCTTATATATATATATGTATGTATATATATATATATATATATATATATATATATATATATATATATATATATATATATATATATATATATATATATATATATATATGATGTTTGTATAGCCAGGCAAGATATTTTCTTGCAAACGAGGTTGAAAGCTATACAGCATTCTAATTTATTCAATTTTTTGTGTACGGTTTCTATTTGCCGCACTATTTTTCTGGTGTCTTCATGTAGTTGATGAAGTAGTTCTTCGAAACTTTGCTGCGACGTTTCGGAGTCTTCTAACTCCATCTTCAGGCAGGTATGACTTCAAGATATATACATATATATATATATATATATATATATATATATATATATATATATATATATATATATATATATATATATATATATATATATTATACATTTATTTAGGATAACAATGTAATGAATGAAAGTATGTTTCCTAAAACAGGCCATTGTCTTGGCGGCCCGTAGCTAAAGATATCTATAGCTAAGCTAAGCTAAGCTAACGTGGGGGCGGACAACTTCTGATAAAGTCTATGAACTCCTTTAAATTTTCTGTGAGGTGTTGCCGCAGCATTCCTATGGCCCTTTCTTCGGTGTTTTGGATGCTGGGGTCGATGTCTATTTCCTGCGTGAGGCGCCTCAGGACAGTCGTGTTGGCACAGTTGAGCCGTCAGTTCGGTCATTCGCCTCATGGCGCAGATCCGTGTGGACATTCTTTCCTTGAGACAGTCTGTGTGAGGGGCAAAGGTAAGTTTCCTGTCGATGAAGATGCCGAGACATTGATGCACGTCAACCCAGTCAATTTCCGTGTTTTGTATACTAAGGGTCCAGTCAGACCTTTTGTCTTTGGTGGACATGGCTTTTGTCTTTTGGGGATTGATTTTCAGCCCCAACATAATGCATTTCCTGTTCAGGAGTGCGAGCGCTCTTTGTGCCTTGTGCCTTTTCCCGGCTCCTTGTATTACGAGTTGGAGATCATCGGCGTAAGTAGTTTAACCCCTTGAGCAAAGTCTGTTCTTACGAGCTCTTCCATGATGATGTTGAAAGGAGGGTACTTTATATTCCGCCTTGGGGTGTGCCATTCTCCAATATATGTCGTTGTATTGACTTGTTGTTGTCGTTGACTCTTTGCCCTGGAAGGTCACATATATCTCTCGGTCTGTCATGTAGCTCTTGATCCACTTTAGTAGCCTTCCTTGAGCCTCTTTTGCCGCCAGCGCCTCCAGTATGGTCAGGGGGTTGACGAACTCGAAGGCTTTCTCCTAGTCCAGAAATACTACAATTGAAGGATGATTGTCAATTGTTGCGAATAGTCCTGCCAGGTTGTCTGAGGTGCCAATGCCTTTGGTGTAGGCGAAGAGCTGGGGATGTATGGGACCTATTTTGTGCTCCAGCCTGCGTCTGACAAGCTTCTCTGCTCTCTTGTTTATGCAGCTTCATAGATGTATTGGTCTTGGATAGTCCGGGTCTTTCGGCTTTGGTATGGGTTTGATGTTAGCTCTTTTCCATGAGCTTGGGAGAAGTCCCTGTCGCCATGAGTTGTTTATTAGGCTGAGGATAATTCTCTTGGTGCCTTCGCCACTTCTTCTTATCATGGTATATGTTATCTGGTCTCCTCCCGGGGCAGTGTCTTTACCCGTTTTTTCTACTGCTTGCAGCTCTTCTAAAGTGAATTCGGCGTCATGTTTGCGTGGTAGAGGCTCTGGTCTTAAACTGGTTTGCAAGTCTTTCAGCCTTTACTTGAGGCTCAGGATGTGGGGGTGTTTTGCTTTTTGCTTTGCCTGTGGCTCGCCTAATGTGGCTCCATAGTTGGGAAAGAGATGTGTGTGCGTTTAGTTGAGAGCATCACTCTAGCCATTTCTCATTTATGATCTCTTTCAGTCTTTTGTCGGTTGACCTCACTGCTGCTAGTAAAAGTTCTAAATTCTCGTTGCATCTGTTCCTCCTTGTTGAGTTTACCCGGGCATACAGTTTTCTGATTTCGTCGTCGAAGTACCAACTATCTTTATAATATATGTTGCCATGTTTAGCTGGTGGGCATGACTTTTCAAGATATATATCTATATATATATATATATATATATATATATATATATAT
>CM035202.1:1402342-1414158 GCA_020233015.1 Callinectes sapidus | reverse complement strand
GAGAGAGAGAGACAGCGTAGTGTAGACACACCGCGTAGTGTAGTGTTTAGCACGCTAGGCTCACAACCGAGAGGGCCCGGGTTCGAGTCCGGGGCACAGAGAGGCAAATGGGCAAGCCTCTTAATGTGTATCTAGCCCCTGTTCACCTAGCAAGCAAGTAGGTACGGGATGTAACTCGAGGGGTTATGGCCTCGCTGTTGCGGTGTGTAGTGTGTGATGTGGTTTCAGCCCTACTCGAAAATCGGTCTATGGGCTCTGAGCTCGCTCCGTAAGAAAATGGCTGGCTGGGTGACCAGGAGGCAACCGCGACAGTGAATTATACACACGCATTTTAAAAGGACATAGAAAAAACAGATGAAAAGAATATATTTTTTCGATTGCGTGTGTGTGTGTGTGTGTGTGTGTGTTGTGTGTGTGTGCGTGCGTGTGTGTGTTGTGTTGCTGTGTGTGTATCTATATATTATATATGATTATATAATTATATATATTCTATATATATATATATATATATATATCTATATATATATATATATATATATATATATCATGAAACGAACATTCATGCAAAGGACAAAATTTGACGTAATAGCACAGTTTGTCGAGCCGACAAAGATTCTGTTTGTCAGGCAGCTTCAGCTCGACAAACTGTGATATTCCGTCATATTTTGTCCTTTGAATGTTTGTTTTATAATAGTGATATCATACAAGTATATTATATATATATATATATATATATATATATATATATACCATTATATGTCGATTAAAGTATACGGTATACGTACACACACACAACACACACACACACACACACACACACACACACCACACACACATATATATATATATAATAGAATATATTTTAATATATATAATATATATATATATATATATATATATATATATATATATATATATATATATATATATATATATATATATATATATATATATATATGCAGATATTCATTTACCGACGTACATATATAAACACATACCATACACATATGAAGAATATATATCGTTATTACAAGAAAGGGATTTAAACTATTTCCTGTCACAATATGATTTACTAACAGTCTAGACTCAGTAGAGAAAGTGGGGGCAAGGATGGACAGTGGAGGGAATAGACCAATGGTTCCCAAACTGGGGGCCATATAGAAGAATGTAGGGGGCCATAATCTGAGGCTATGCATAAATAAAACCAAAGGAGTTTAGCAGGTAGGTAACCAGTGGAGGGAACCTACAGGTTCTGTACAAGTTTATGCAATGCCTTGCTGCCAGACACACGAGTAATACGTCTTTTTTTTCTAATATGATTCTGTGCTCTTGACATAAAACAAGACATGGGGTTGTATTAGGGAAGCAAGATAATTTTAACTCAACATAATTATAATTTAAGGCTTCCTAAGCTGTGTATTATGTATGATAACTTGGTCTTGAATCTTACGTATCAGCAAAGATGTTCATATTATTCATTCACACTTGCAATATTGATCACCGTGTGTGCCTCCCCATATAATCAGTTTCATCCCACCTGTGAATATTTCAGTATTATTTGAACTTAA
Organism: Callinectes sapidus; assembly: GCA_020233015.1. Taxonomy (NCBI): domain Eukaryota; kingdom Metazoa; phylum Arthropoda; class Malacostraca; order Decapoda; family Portunidae; genus Callinectes; species Callinectes sapidus. The sequence continues at coordinate 1,412,590 of CM035202.1, read as the reverse complement.
GCCAACATCAATACCACTTTGATGGTAAGTAAGCCCTGCATCATGAAGTATATTAAGAAGGTAAATAATATATGTTGTATTTATGCACATTCTATACCTTTTTTGTAACGTAAAATCTAATTTCCTTTCAACCTCATATTTACCATCCTATTATTCTAATCATGGGTGATGACATATGTTAGCGGGGTTATAAATAGCAGTTTTTTGTTTGTGCACTGCAGGTACAGTAAAGGTAAAGTGTGGGGGGGGGGGGGGGGGGGGGGCTTACGCTGTATCAGCGCGTGGCTGCGGGCGCTCATCTCCCGTCTCCTTGGCCTTTGAGCTTGTGGTGGAATAGTCCCTTACCCCGGGACATGGGGCCAGCATGAAATCCGGGTTTCCACAGTTTACCTTCCCTAGGTTGCCCTAGGAACCCATTTATCGACCAGTGAAGGATGAAAACCTGGGTGAGGTCCACGCCGTCCTCGTCCGGGATCGAACTCGGGCCCACGGATTCGTAGCCAGACGCGCTAGTCACTGCACCGTGGCGGCGCAGGTACAGTGATGGCTTCTAATAAGAAACGCAACTATGATGACAACTACCTGGATTTTGGATTTACAAGCATCACTGATAAAGGTGTAGTGAAGCCTCAGTGTGTGATTTGTCAGAAAATACTCACAGCTGAAACATTAAGGCCCAGTAAGCTTTGATTACATATGGAAACCAACCATCCTCAACATGCTGGTAAAGATTGTTCCTTCTTTAGTCGACAAGAATTGAACATGAAGAGACAGCGACTTGATGCCAGTGGTTCCTTTCATCAAGAAAATGCTGCCGTAGTGGAGGCATCATTTCTTGTATCTCTTGAAATAGCAAAGAAAAAGAAGCCTCACACAATTCGGGAGGAATTAATTCTGCCATGTCCCAAAACAATGATAAAGCTTGTTTTGGGTGAGAAAAGTGCTGAAAAGCTGAATCTATTTCACTCTCAAATAATACAGTACAACCCCGAAAATCCCAAATATCTGATGACATCAAAGAGCAGGTGATACAGAAAATTAAAAGAGCTGGATTATTCAGTATTCAACTTGATGAGTCCACTGACGTCCAGTCCTGTTCACAACTCCTGGCTTTTGTAAGGTATGTTCATGATGAGGATCTGAAGGAGGAAGTCTTGTTTTGTGAGCCTCTTGAACAATCTACAAATGGTGAAGATGTAATGCAGAAACTTACAAAATTCTTTGAATCTGAAGGTCATGAATGGGGCAATCTCTGTGGGATATGCACAGACGGGGCTTGAGCCATGTTGTGTTCTAAGTCAGGTTTTGTTACAAGAGTTATACAAAAAGTACCAAATGATATCCACAGGCAATCTCTTGCATCACAAACGCTACCCTCAGATTTACAGGACACTCTGAATACAAATATAAAGACAGTTAACTTTGTAAAAGGTAGTGCTCTTAATACACGCCTTTTCAAGAGACTGCCAAGATATGGATGCATCTCATGAGACCGTCCTATTTCATACAGCAGTTTGCTGGCCTCTTTCTCGGCCTCTTTCTCAGAATACAGAAGAAGCAAGATTTGCTGTCAGCATGGTCTGCAGATAGCTTCGAAATACGGCTAGGCAATCTTATTGACACATTAAAACAGTTGAACACACTGAACCTGGAACTCCAAGGGAAAGGAAGCCTGATAATCGATTTTGTGGACAAAATCAAAGCTTTCATTCGTAATATAGAGAAATGAAGGCGCAAAGTTGGAATGGGAAACTTGGCAATTTTTTTTTTTTTTTTTTTTTTTTTTTTTTTATGTAGAAGGGAGGCAGCCAAGGGCAACAAAAATAAAACAAAATAGCCCACTCTAGTGCCGGTCCCTGGAAATTCCATATTCAGTAGCTAAAAGAAGAAAGGGATAAGTGTCTTGATACCTCTCTCTTGAAACAGTTCAAGTCATAGGCAGGTGGAAATACAGAGGCAGGGAGAGAGTTCCAGAGTTTACCAGAGAAAGGGATGAAAGACTGAGAATACTGGTTAACTCTTGCATTAGAGAGGTGGACAGAATAGGGGTGAGAGGACGAAGCAAGTCTTGTGCAGCGAGGCCGCGGGAGCAGGGGAGGCACGCAGTTAGCGAGATCTGAAGAGCAATTAGCATGAAAATAGCGGTAAAAGAGAGCAAGAGAGACAACACTGCGGCGATGAGAAAGAGGCTGAAGACAGTCAGTCGGAGGAGAGGAGTTGATAAGACGAAAAGCTTTTGATTCCACCCTGTTCAAAAGAGCTGTATGAGTGGAGCCTCCCAAACATGTGAAGCATACTCCATACATGGGCGGATGAGTCCCCTGTATAGAGTTAGCAGTTGGGGAGGTGAGTAAAACTGGCGGAGACGGCTCAGAACACCTAACTTCATAGAAGCTGTTTTAGCTAGAGAGGAGATATGAAGTTTTCAGTTTAGATTACTAGTAAAGGATAGACCAAGAATGTTTAGTTTAGGAGAAGGGGACAGTTGAGTGTCATTGAAGAAGAGGGGATAGTTATTTGGAAGGTTGTGTCGAATTGATAGGTGGAGGAATTGAGTTTTTAAGTCATTGAACAACACATGGTTTGCTTTGCCCCAATCAGAAATTTTAGAAAGATCAGAAGTTAGGCGTTCTGAGGCTTCCCTGCGTGAGCTGTATACTTCCTGAAGGGTTGGTCGTCTATGAAAAGACGTGGAAAAGTGTAAGGTGGTATCATCAGCATAGGAGTGGATAGGGCAAAAAGTTTGGTTTAGAAGATCATTGATGAATAATAGGAAGAGAGTGGGTGATAGGACAGACCCTTGAGGAACACCACTGTTGATAGATTTAAGGGAAGAACAGTGACCGTCTACCACAGCAGCAATAGAACGATCAGAAAGGAAACTTGAGATGAAGTTGCAGAGAGAAGGATAGAAGCCAAAGGAGGGTAGTTTGGAAATTAAAGCTTTGTGCCAGACTCTATCAAAAGCTTTTGATATGTCTAGGGCTACAGCAAAAGTTTCACCAAAATCTCTAAAAGAGGATGACCAAGACTCAGTAAGGAAAGCCAGAAGATCACCAGTAGAGCGGCCTTGGCGGAAGCCATACTGGCAGTCAGATAGAAGATTGTGAAGTGATAGGTGTTTAAGAATCTTCTTGTTGAGAATAGATTCAAAAACTTTAGATAAGCAGGAGATTAAAGCAATAGGGCGGTAGTTTGAAGGATTAGAACGGTCACCCTTTTTAGGAACAGGCTGAATGTAGGCAAACTTCCAGCAAGAAGGAAAGGTAGATGTAGATAGACAGAGTTGAAAGAGTTTGACTAGGCAAGGTGCAAGCACGGAGGCACAGTTTCGGAGAACAATAGGAGGGACCCCATCAGGTCCATAAGCCTTCCGAGGGTTTAGGCCAGCGAGGGCATGGAAAACATAATTACGAAGGATTTTAATAGGTAGCATGAAGTAGTCAGAGGGGGGAGGAGAAGGAGGAACAAGCCCGGAATCGTCCAAGGTAGCGTTATTAGCAAAGGTTTGAGCGAAGAGTTCAGCTTTAGAGATAGATGAGATGGCATTGGTGCCATCCGGTTGAGATAAAGAAGGGAAAGATGAAGAAGTAAAGTTGTTAGAGATGTTTTTGGCTAGATGCCAGAAGTCTCGAGGTAAGTTATATCTGGAAAGATTTTGACACTTTCCGTGAATGAAGGAGTTGAAGAACAGACTTGGCATGATTTCGGGCAGAAATATAAAGCGCGTGAGAGGTGATGGAAGGCTCAAGTACCTTTTGTGGGCCACCTCTTTATCATGGATAGCACAAGAGCAAGCTGTGTGGTTTAGGTCGAGAGAAAGAATGAGGAATGAACGCCTCCATGCCAGACACTATCACCTCTGTTATGCGCTCAGCACACAGAGACGGGTCTCTGTCACGGAAGCAGTAATCATTCCAGGGAAAATCAGCATAATACCTCCTCAGGTCTGCCCAATTAGCAGAGGCAAAATGCCAAAGGCATCTCCGCTTTGGAGGATCCTGTGGAGGAATTGGAGAGATAGGACAAGATACAGATATGAGATTGTGATCGGAGGAACCCAACGGAGAAGAAAGTGTGACAACATAAGCAGAAGGATTAGAGGTTAGGAAAAGATAAAAAATGTTAGGCGTATCTCCAAGACGATCAGGAATACGAGTAGGGTGTTGCACGAGTTGCTCTAGGTCATGTAGGATAGTAAAGTTATAGGGAAGTTCACCAGGATGGTCAGTGAAAGGAGAGGAAAGCCAAAGCTGGTGGTGAACATTGAAGTCTCCAAGAATGGAAATCTCCGCAAAAGGAAAGAGATTCAGAATGTGCTCCACTTTGGAAGTTAGGTAGTCAAAGAATTTTCTATAGTCAGAGGAGTTAGGTGAGAGATATACAGCACAGAAAAATTTAGTTAGAGACTGACTCTTAAGTCGAAGCCAGATGGTAGAAAACTCAGAAGATTCAAGAGCGTGGGCACGACAGTAAGTTATGTCGTTGCGGACATAGACGCAACATCCAGCTTTGGAACGAAAATTAGGATAGAGAAAGTAGGAGGGAACAGAAAAGGGGTTACTGTCAGTTGCCTTAGACACCTGTGTTTCAGTGAGGAAAAGAAGATGAGGTTTAGTGGAGGAGAGGTGGTGTTCTACAGATTGAAAATTGGATCGAATACCGCGAATGTTGCAGAACTTGATGGAGAAAAATGTGAGGGGGGGTGTCAAGACACTTAGGGTCGATACCGGAAGAGCAGTCCGACCTGGGGACATTTATAGTCCCCTCCCCAGGGGGGGACTCCGAGGCTGGTGTAGGAGTCGCCATATTTGGTAATAATTTTGAGTGAAGGATGTGTGTGTAATTTGGTGCATGTAGTTTTGTGTGGAGGAAGAGGTTGTCTTTAGAGGGCAGGCTGTGACTACCCCCTTGTGTTATGAGACACAAAGGGAAACGTTCAGTGAGATCACAATTGGTTTTGATGATAAGTTCACAGCACCCCCTGTTCCAGTGCTTTAGACTTCACTGGGAGTAATTATCGTTTCGGCAGGTGTTTACTGCCTCCTCCTCAAAAAATGCTGGAGACAGTGTCAGAAATTGTAGAGGAGTGTGATGCTGCTAAGCAGAACTTGATTACCTAACATCTTGGTGCCTTGGAAGGGGAATTTAAAAGATAATTCCCAGATATCCAAAGCCTGGGAATTTAAAAGATCACTGCTCAAGTGACATGCATTCCTGATGACAATGATGATGGCCAAACTGAGCTGTTGACACTTCAGGAGGATTCAGATGCTAAGATGAAGTTTGAAACTGAATCTCTCAGAGTATTTTGGTCATCAATGGCAGCTTCATACCCAAACTTAAGCGACTTAGCTTTTCGCTACCTCCTACCATTTTCATCAACTTATTCTTGTGAGGCTGCTTTCTCTCAACTACTCCACATTAAAACGAAATATCGCAACAGACTTGAATTGAAGCATGACCTACGGTGTGCTTTAAGTGAAACAAAACCAAGTTCAAGAAGTTTGTTGATAATCTGCAACATTACACTGAGTAGAATAGGGACTCAAAAGTGAAGGAAACATGAACCTGGCATCAACGTTCAGAACCAAATGGTCTGGGAGGAGGTGGGTGCGTGGCCACTGAAAGCCATGGTTGTGGCAGTTAATTATGACTCCCTATGATAGCATTTCATTTCAGAATTACAAAGCTATCAGATTTGTAAGATTCAAAGATCAGATCACATTGCGTGGGATTAATACACTTTTTCAATCCAGTGGAATTTCTTTGTTTTTTATTTTCCTTTTTCTTTTTATTTTTTTCTTTCCTTTTTCCTTTTTTTTTTTTTTTTTTTTTTTTTTTTTTTTTTTTTTTTTTGCTGAAACAGCTTTTCACAATAATGCAATTTTTAAATACTCTACGGAGGAATGATTTTATGTGGATTATATTACTTGTTTAGTACCAGTTTAATAATTATATAAGATTCAGCAAAGGCAAAATACAAATTTCTTTATTAATAATTAAGAAAAGAAAAAAATAACAAATGGAATTAATAAAATTACAGGATTTGCTAGAGTGGTTTTTATATGGACCTAATGAGTGTAAGACTGTAGACAGTCACGGTAGTCACGGGTTATGGTTGTTGGGGGGAGGGGGGGGAGGGGGAGGAGGAGTGGGACAAGGATCATGTATGAAAAGTGGGTAACGGCCAGAAAAGTTGGGGAACCACTGGTCTAGAATATGTTCTTCTATTTTTCATTCATATAAAAGATGATTATTGGTTATCACTAGGCTATTTATATTGATAGGTAAACCATTAAATAATTTTGGTCCTATGCATATGATACTGTTTCTGTATAGCACTGTTCTAAACTGCGTAGAAATCAAATCTACTTTTTTACTTCTCTGATAAATATTATCCACTAACCTAAAGACATTATTATTTTTGAAGTGTAGTATTTTGTGTATCAATAGTAATAAAAAATAATTATATATAGCTTCAAATTTTAACAATTTCATTTAAGAAAATATATCACCTAAAGACCTTAAGACATTATTATTGTTGAAGTGTAGTATTTTGTGTATCAATAGTAATAAAAAATTCTTATATATATAGCTTCAAGTTTTAGCAATTTCATTGAAGAAAATATATCACTAACAGAATCAAATCTACCTAAAAAGAAAATACATCTAGTAACTTTTCTTTGTGAAACTGCAATTTTGTGCTTTGTGCTTGCCCAGATTGAAATATAATATGTCAAGGTTTCCAACTTAAGTTTTTGTCAATTTTTACCCCAAGGAATTAACTGTTAGTTATCTGATTGAGAGTTCTTCCTTTTAACAGTAATGGAGGTAATGTGTTTTCATGAATCTATTTTGAAATGAAATATAATTGTTTTAAAAATATTTAGTTTTAGCTCATTGAATTTTATCCACTCATTGATCAAATTTAATTCCGTGTGTACGTTATGATGTATGGAGCCAATGTCTTTGTCAGATAATAAAAGATTAGTGTCATCGTCATTTACTGTGAATTTAGATCTGGAGCTGGCATTGACTATATCATTAATATAAATTAGAACAAGAATTGATCCAAATACTGATCTTTGAGGCTGGATATCGGAATGAATTGTGATGATTTATTATTATATGTAACAAACTGTAATAGACGGGTAACGATAATTTTCTTAAAAAAAAAAAAAAAAAAAATGCTAAAAGCTGGTAACACTGAAATTGGTCTATAATTACTAATATCCGATCTATTGTCTGATTTGAATATAGGAATAACTTTTGCTTTTTTTAAATGATCTGGAAAAATACCTTTTATGGAAAGATTGATTATTGTAGATTAGTGGAATGGCCAGTAACTTACACGTGAACATGAGCACCTTTAGTAAGATTTCATCGAATCCCGGAGTTTCATATTTTAGTTACTTTAATTAAATCTTTCAATACCTCATTGTGATTAGTTGGCGCCATATACATTGAAAAACCGGAGATTGATTTAGATACCTTAGATAATTATCAGAAATATTTGATTCAATATTCCCCATATTGGTGAAATGCTGGTTAAGCAACGCTTCAGTATTGCCACATGGTCGGTCAAGAGTTATAGTGGGATGATTATTACTGGCCCAACCTTTAAATGTTTTTGATGATTTTCCATTGACCTTTGGAGATTCCTTGTTCAGTTCTTGTAATATTCGTGTTTAGCTGATCTTAATATTTTAGTTAAAAGATTTCTATATTGCTTATATATTTCTCTGTAGGTTTCTGGCCATTTGCTTGACAGTCTTGCTAACCGATTTCTTTTCTTCTCCAAGCCGGGTTATCCCTTTCAAAAACAACCCGTTAAGTTGGATCGGCTTCCGGGTATCGCGCCACTTGCCGTTTTAGCCGCAGTTGGCGCTGACGGACTATGCTAGTAATAGGCCTCGAATCGGTCTCACGGAACAGTCGCTGATTTGACACAAAGTCATACCAGCGGTATCCCATGATCCTGCGAAGGCATCTACAGAAGTACCAAAGGCAACAATTCGCCTCTTCAGGTCGGTGTTCAGTGTCCATATCTCACAACCATAGAGTAAGACAGGGATCACCAGCGACTTGAAGATCCGAATCTTTGTCCGTCTGCACAGGTATCGACAATGCCAAGTACTTGTGTTGAGCGAGTCCATAACGCCATGGGCCAGGCCAACCCGCCGTGTGACTTCTTGGCTCGACCCATCATCGTTTTGCACTACACTAAAAAGGTATGTGAAGTTTTCCAAATATCAAGGTCCTCGCCACACGCATGGACAGACTACTGTTTCATCCAGTAAACCTTCAGACACCTGGACCTTGGTTTTGGCCCAAGAAACCTTGAGTCCCAAGGGCTTCACTTCCTCGTGCAGTGCCTCTAGAGCCATTACCAGAACCTCCAGTGACTCAGCGAAGATTGCTGCATCATCAGCAAAAACAAGATCACAGATCTTGTTTTTGCTGCTGATGCAGCATCGGTATTGGTATTGGCGACAGATGCTCCACAATGACTTTGATCTACTACTCTGCCTAGTTGAAAAGTGATAGAGCAAGCACATGGCCCTGCCTCATACCTGTATTCATAGGGAAGAAGCTGGACACGCCTTATCCACACTTCACAGCACTCACAGTCCCAGAGTACAGGCCAGTTAATAGACCAATAATCCTTGCAGAAATCCCACGGAGACGCAGAAGATCACAGAGTGTCTTTCGATGCACTGAGTCAAACACCTTCTTGAAATCGACATAGGCTGCAAGGATTCCCTGTCGAAACTCACGTCGGCGCTCTACCGGCACGCGAAGCGCTGGGATACGGTCAGTTGTTGACTTACCGGCGTGAACCCTGACTGCTTCAGCAGGTGAGTGCGGATCCGCATCAGCAGCAAATGGGCATGCACCTTGCCTGGTACGCTGAGCAGTGCTATTCCACGGTAGTTGTTGCAGTCTTGACGGTCGTCTTTCCCCTTCCAGATAGGGACAACCAAGCCCTTTTTCCAGTCAGGAGGAATGGTACCTGAATGCCATACATCAGTCAAGGCAGCATGCAACCAACGGATCATGGCTTCACCTCCAGCTTTGAGCAGCTCCGCACTGATGATACAGATGCCAGCTATTTTTTCCACCCTCAACTTTGCCACAGCCTCTTTGATAACGTCAGTGGAGGGTGCAGTTTCGTCATTGGGTGGATCAGCATCCAGCGTCTGCAACCCTGCAGTCCAGAGTTGTCCGCTTGGAGAATCCACCGTGAACAGCTGGTCAAAGTACTCAGCCCAACGAGCTATCTACCCATCTGCGTCCGATACGAGGCAACCATCTGTTGTTCGGATAGCACTCACCTGAGAAGTAGACTTGCAGGGGAGTTTCTTCAGATAGGCAGGTCTGATGTCAGTAGCATTTAAATGACACTCTACATCCTCAGCGAGACCCCTCCTTGTCTCTTCTCAGGAGAGTTCTAGTCCTACGTGACAGAGCCTTGTACCGGTCATGGTTCCCAGCAAGTCTGGCAGCGCGACTCTCCTCAATACTTTCCAGTGTATCCACCGAGGTGAAGCCACTCCGTGACCTCGGGCGCTCCCCAATGCATTCTTTGGCAGCCTCAAGAGTCTCACGTTTGAAGGTATCCCATAATTCTTCAGGGTCCTCAAGGGTGTCGAGCGCTCCAAACTGATTGGAGACTGTCACTGCATACTCTTGGACACATGTCAAGTCCTTCAGTTTCTCAAGATGATACACAGTGTAGTCACATCTTGGAGGCTTTCTGGACTTGATATGAAGCTTGACTGTAGCAACAACAAGCCTATGGTCAGTCGCAAAAAACTTGGCACTCGGAAAAACCCTGCAGTTCTGGAGGATCCTGCGAATATACTAGGACTTTTCCTCTCAAAAGCAGGAGTAAACATATCAGTAGGGATGTCTATATACTTGTCTATATTACCTCACTGTGATCTATAGATACCTAACAACAATGACATTTTATTCATTATAGTAGCCACAACCCCAATACATTCTATAGATATATCAACTTTGGAAACATCTTGAAGAACAGTTGGTTGAAAGCATTCAGGGACTTACAGTGAAACATCTCCTCCCTGTATGTTTCTGCAGCTAGTGAACATGGAGTGTCCCGGAAGCTGGTAAAGAGGCGCGAGGTAAGAGCTTCATTTGATTTCTATGAGGCCAAGAATACTGCACTGAGTGTTTAGGTTGCAAAGAATGTTATCACTGAAGGATTGAAAAATTTGTAGA
>CM035202.1:1373619-1401119 GCA_020233015.1 Callinectes sapidus | reverse complement strand
CTCGAGCTCTAGGAATGGTGCCTCGAGTCCTCGGTAACAGGAGAGAGCTCGAGCTGGGTAAGCGACGGTTCGAAGACTCAGTTGTGGGAGCCGCTACACAACCCCCCCCCAGAACCGGAGCACAGGAGAGGGGAGGCCGGCGACAAAGTCCTCGGGCCCAGAGAGTCAAGTCCTGTGCGGGACCTGTCGAGACTGAGGTCGCCCTCTACGGCGCGGTTGCGGCACCAGCACCGGCTCGTTGATATCCAAGTGGGCCGGTTTGAGACGATCCACCGAGACCGTCTCGCGACGGCCACCATAGTCAATGACGAACGCCTTAGGGTGGTGTTGCAGGACCCGGAACGGCCCTTCATAAGGTTTCTGCAGCGGTGTACGAAGCGAATCTCTGCGAATGAAAACATACTGACTGTTTAACAAGTTGGATGGAACGTACCCGGTAGTAAGGTTGTGGCGCGATGTAGGGACAGGAGCCAGAGCCCCCATCTTCTCGCGCAGCCGAAGGAGGATGGTGGACGGGGAGTCCTGCAGTCCGCGGTTGGCTGGGATGAAATCACCTGGTACCGTAAGCGGGGCGCCGTACACCAGCTCCGCAGATGAGGCAGCCAAGTCTTCCTTCGGAGCAGTGCGTATCCCCAGCAAGACCCACGGAAGCTCGTCCAACCAATCCGGCCCGTTTAGTCTAGCCTTGAGGGATGTTTTCATGTGTCGGTGAAAGCGCTCCACCAAGCCATTAGACTGGGGATGATAGGCACACGTGTGATGTAGTTTCGTGCCCAGGAGTTCAGCCATCGCGGTCCAGAGGCCAGACGTGAACTGAGCTCCACGGTCTGAGGAGATATCAGCTGGCACCCCGAAGCGAGCGATCCAGTTGGCGATGAAAGCACGGGCACAACTAGTGGTGGTAGTATCTGAAATCGGGATAGCTTCCGGCCATCTCGTAAATCGATCCACGATGGTGAAGAGGTGAGTGCAACCTCTGGATTGCGGGAGAGGACCGACAATATCGACGTGAACGTGATCAAAGCGGCGGTCCGGGAGAGGGAAGTTCTGAAGCGGAGCTTTGGTGTGTCGCTGAATCTTGGAGGTTTGACAAGGAATGCACGCCCTAGCCCAGTCTCCGACTTGTTTACGAAGACCATGCCACATAAACTTGGCCGCCATCAGTGTCTTTGTCGCTCGGATGGAAGGGTGTGCGAGGCCGTGCACCATCTCGAACAGACGGCGGCGCCAGGCAGAAGGGATGATGGGCCTCGGTTGTCCCGTCGATACGTCGCAGAGTAGTGTGGTGTTAGCAGGCCCGAAACGCACGTCCTCTAAAACCAGGCCCGAGATAGCAGTACGATAGGCGAGCATCTCTTCATCCTCCCGTTGGGCGGCCGCCAAAGCCGCGTAGTCAATACCTGCAGTGACAGCACTGATAGCGGGACGCGAAAGTGCATCCGCGACCTTATTTGACTTCCCGGATACATGCTGGAGGCAGGTAGTGTATTCGGAGATGTAAGCCAAGTGGCGTTGCTGTCTGGCTGACCAAGGGTCCGACACTTTGTCAAAGGCGAAGGTGAGAGGCTTGTGGTCCGTGAAAGCCGTGAAAGGTCTGCCTTCAAGGAAGTAACGGAAATGACGGACGGCCAGGTAGAGAGCGAGGAGCTCCCGGTCAAATGCGCTGTACTTCTGCTCCGGAGGACGCAGGTGACGACTGAAAAAGGCAAGAGGTCGCCAGGCGCCAGCGATGAGTTGTTCCAGAACTCCCCCCACAGCTGTTTCGGAAGCGTCAACCGTGAGGGCCGTTGGCGCATGAGTCCGTGGGTGCACTAGCATCGTTGCCTCGGCCAGCGCCCTCTTCGCGTTCTCGAACGCAGTCGTAGCCGCCTCGTCCCAAAGAAGCACTTTAGGCTTGTTACCCAAGATCTTGAATAACGGCTGCATGATCCTCGCGGCTGCCGGCACAAAGCGATGGTAGAAAGTGACCATGCCGACAAACTCTTGCAGTCCCCGTAGTGTAGAAGGCCTCGGGAACTCGCGAACAGCTGCGACCTTGGAAGGAAGTGGCACCACGCCGTGATGACTGACGCGATGACCGAGAAAATCGATGGAGCTGCGACCAAATTGGCACTTGGCGAGGTTGACAGCGAGTCCATGGTCGTGGAGCCTCTGGAAGAGAAGCCGGAGGTGTGCGTGATGTTCCCGACGTGAGGGGCTGGCAACTAGGATGTCATCGAGGTAGATGAACACAAAGTCGAGACCACGGCCCACCTTGTCCATCAGTCGTTGAAAAGCCTGAGCGGAGTTCTTGAGTCCAAAAGGCATACGCAAAAACTCGAACAGTCCGAAGGGAGTAATGATGGCTGTTTTTTGGATGTCGTCAGGGTGGACAGGTATCTGGTGGTAGCCGCGTACCAGATCGACTTTTGAAAAGATTCGGGCACCGTCAAGGTTTGCAGCGAAATCCTGAATGTGAGGGACTGGGTAACGGTCGGCTGTCGTAACCTTGTTCAGACGGCGATAGTCCCCACAAGGTCTCCAGCCTCCAGATGACTTCGGGACCATGTGTAGCGGAGACGCCCATGGGCTGTCAGAGCGTCGCACAATGCCCATATCCTCCATCTTGCAGAACTCGTCTTTGGCCTGTTGGAGCTTGTCAGGAGGCAACCTACGAGCACGTGCGTGGAGAGGTGGGCCAGTGGTGGGGATATGGTGCATAACCCCATGCCTCGGTGTGACTGACTGGAACTGCGGCGTCAGGATGTCCGGGTAGTCCGCCAGGATCTTGGCATACTCATTGTCGGAGCAGGTCACCGAGCCGAGGTGGGGTGCAGGCCAGGCAGCGGGGCGCAGGTTTAATGACTCGTACGTCTCAGAGTTAACGAGGCGTCGCCCCTTCACATCAACCAGTAAAGAGTGTGCCCGAAGAAAGTCCGCACCAAGCAGGGGTTGCGAGACGTCAGCGATGGTAAAGGTCCACTGGAAGCGACAAGAGTTGAAGTTGAGGGCTATCCTGCGTGTCCCGTAAGTCCGGATGGTGCTGTTGTTGGCGGCCGTCAGGGGAGGACCTGTCTTCCCCGAGCGAGTATCAGGGCCAGAAGGAGGTAGAACACTAACCTCAGCCCCCGTGTCAACAAGGAAACGCCGCCCCGAGTGATGGTCTGAGAGATACAGGAGGCGGTGATCGTGGCCGGCGGCAGTGGCTACTACCGACGGCCGGCCAGGGCGTTTCCCGGATACGTGCATGGTGGGCGGCAACGGCGGGCTACCGGGCCCCACCTCTGGTGGTAGTAGCACCACTTAGTCTTGTTGGCGGCATTCACAGACACAGTCCCTGTTACACCATCACTGTGAACACTTGTATCGGGCGAAGTAGTAGTCACACCGCCACTGGAGACACTAGTTCGCGACACAGCGTTGGTAAGAGTGACTTCACCCTGCTGCTTGGCCTGCCACAGCACGTCTGCCCGTGCCGCCAGCTCGCGGGGGTCGGTGAAGTCGTCGTCGGCGATGATGAGTCGAATATCGTCGGGCATTTGCTCAAGAAAAAGTTGTTCGAAGAGAAGGCAGGGCCTGTGTCCATCCAACAAAGCGAGCATCTCGTTCATGAGGTCGGATGGTTTGCGGTCACCAAGTCCGTTCATGTGCAGGAGCCTCGCTGCCCTGGCCCGCCTACTGAGACCGAAGGTGCTGATAAGAAGCTTCTTGATGCCCTCGTACTTCTTGTCGGCTGGCGGCTGGCGTAAGTAATCGATGATACGTCCGGCTGCTTCCTGGTCCAGCGAGCTGACCACGTAGTAATACTTGGTGGCATCCACGGTAATCTGGCGGATGTGAAATTGGGCTTCCGCTTGCTCGAACCACACTTGCGGCTGGGAGGTCCAGAACGTCGGCAGTTTGAGAGACACTGCATTCTGCTGCTCCTTGTCTTCCGAAGGCATGGCGACTGTCGGCGCGTGTCACTCCGGGGTCACCACTGTAGTGGTTCGGAAGTAAACACGTAGAAAGTGGCTCAGTTTACTGAAGGAAGCAGGTACAGCTAACAATGCGAGACAGGAGCGATGTAGACGTGTTAGCTGCCAGGTGAGAACTCCTTCCTTGGTAGCCTCGCCTCACCAACTCGACTCCGGCTCACGCTGATTGGTCGTCCACGTCACGCCAGGCCAACCCGTCTGCTCGAGCTCTAGGAATGGTGCCTCGAGTCCTCGGTAACAGGAGAGAGCTCGAGCTGGGTAAGCGACGCTTCGAAGACTCAGTTGTGGGAGCCGCTACATATATATATATATATATATATATATATATATATATATATATATATATATATATATATATATATATATATATATATATATATATATATAATATTTATACTAATTCTAATATACTTCTAAGTATTGTTAAGGATATTAATAATATAATATGATAGTATTGACATTAAGATTTGTCACGATAACTATGTTGTTATTGCCATTTCATTTGTTATAATTATTGTTGTCATTAAAATTACCAATATGTTGTTGATATTGGTATTGTTCTCATTATCGGTGATGTATTGTTTTATATGCGTGCATTGGTGTTATATGTCTTATTATACTTATGCTTATGTAATACTGGGTGAAAACATTATTTAAGTCATATTACGATTGTATATATGCTTATATTGTAATAGTACACAATCTTGTTCTAAGTTTACTGTAGCATCCTTTTAGACAATTTAAAAATGAATTATGTCCGTGAATGAACATTGCTCGACGCAATTTATCATGTCCTTTTATAATTTGTGAGGATAGATTCCAAATTACTTGCTTACTCTCACACTCACCCACCCACTCAACGACCCAAACCCAATCACCCAAGTTGGAAGAAACCACCGCAGTGTTGGATATATTTAAGTAGTGTGTGGCCTCAGAATTTACATTTTCTATGTTACATTGTCTTTAGTTATGGAAAGATTATATTGATTAATACTGACCTCTTAATTTTTCTAGTCATGTTTTCTCATTTTCAGAGAAACACTTCTATGCATTTTCTTTGCCAGTAAATTACATTCCTTCTTTTTCTTTGGATACTTTTTTTTCCACTTGTTACACATACACACACACACACACACACACACACACACACACACACACACACACACACACACACACACACACACATACACACACACACACGCACACACAAACGCACACACACACACACACACCGTGTAGTATAGTGGTTAGCACGCTCGTTTTAAACGGAATGGGCTCGGGTTCGAGTCCCGTGCGCAGCGAGGCAAAGGGGCAACCCTCTTAATGTGTATCTAGCCCCTGTTCACCTAGCAGCAGCTAGGTTAGGGTAGGATGCAATACGAGGGTTTGTGGCCTCGCTGTTCCAATGAATAATGTGTGATGTGCTTTTAGCCTTACCCGAAGATCGGTGAAAGAGCTCTGAGCTCCCTCCGTAGGGAAAAGGCTGGTTGGGTGACCGGAAGACGACCGCAACAGTGAATGCACACACACACACACACACACACACACACACACACACACACACACACACACACACACACACACTTATTATTATTATTTTTTCTTTCGCAGGTTCTCGTAGGAAAATGGTTGGTCATCTGCTTAATATTAAGATCGGCCTATATGTCATCTCTCATCTCTCATTTGGTGGTTCAGGGGAAATCACCTGCGATTAACAATATGGAAGAGTTGGTTGACCATGGTAAAGTACATGGAACTGAATGGGGTACCTGGAACATGGAGGGAGCATTAAATTCTCTACTGAGCACTAGTCCATACCCAGCGTTCATTACTGTAAAACATCATATGCAGGTAACAAAAAAAAAATACTGCAACTGAAGATAGATGGTTTAGATATAACTGTGCCAACACATTAAGGGTTTAATGTAAATTTGATAGTAAAGTGCTAAAATGTTTTCATGCGCGCATTACCAAATAGATTCTGGAAATTTATGTTGCAAATATTCCTATGCTTAACGTCAATGGTTATTAAACCACCAATCAATTGTCACTAAGTAGTGTATGTAAATGACTTGTACTGAGGAATTAAATAAGCAAAATGAATAATTATAGTACAACAACTCTAAAGCCAAGCTTAGGGTGGAGTCAAATACGGAATTTCACTATCCACGGAGCTGTCATCTTTCCTTTGCTCTGGTTGGTGAATCATAGCCTGAGACAGTAATACTTATGGATGAATATTAATGAAAGATTATAATTAGTAGTAATGAGTTTAGTGTACACGACCTCAAAAATCTAAAAATGAAATTAATTCCTTAGTATGAGGAATAGGGGCAGCAAGGTACAGTTGGGAATGTGTAGCAGTCGATTTTGATTATAGAAATGTTGATTGTGTCCTCATTGATAGCGTGCCACATCCCCTTATAGGCGCAATTGGTGTTGGACTATGCTAGTAATGGACATCGAATCAGTTTTGGATAGTAATCGCTGATTTGACACAAAATCATACCAGCGGTACACATTGATCCTGCGAAGGCACCTAGTGCTAAAAACATCAATCGTATCTTCAGGTCGGTGTTCAGCGTCCATGTCTGACAACTATAGAATAAAACGAAAGAGACAGAGAGAGAGAGAGAGAGAGAGAGAGAGAGAGAGAGAGAGAGAGAGAGAGAGAGAGAGAGAGAGAGAGAGCTGAAGGGAGGCCACCCCCCAAACATGTTTTGGCTCATATCTCGCTTATGGTTCATCCATTTGGTTTGAAATTCTAATATGTTGTTTCTTTATGTAAAGAAATGCTATTGTGTAAATTTAATGAAATTTGGGTGAATGGTAGGGGATACTAAAAAACAAAAATAATTCGTTTTTTAGTTTCACAAAATTCATTTTTTAATGTATTGCTTTGAAAAAAAAATACCATATAAACTCTGTGAATATATTTACAATCGCTTGGAATTAGTTTTTCGATTTTTTGTTTCGTTTTCGAAGGAAAAATTCGATTTTTTTGTGCCCCTTTATCCCGTTTTCTTTTAGAAATTTTTAAAACACTATTTCCAAGCGAAAATTCTTTTTTTTTTTTTTTGTAGTTTAAAATGATACCAAACATAAGGTGATCAGAGCTTTCTCCGATTTTCTGAAATTATTTGAAGTGCAAAAAACAACATTTCGAGATATCGCCTCAAAGTTTTTTTTTTTTTTTTCCATTTTTTCTTTTGTCTGCTATTTGTATTCATTTGATGGGCATAAAATGTTCACATATTATTGTCCATACAAGGTTGACTTACTGCAGATATAAGACATATATCTACATTTCCATGGAATTAGTTTTTAGATTTTTTTTTTTTTTTTCAAAGGAAATGTTTTTTTTCGATTTTTTTTACTACCCCCTTATCTCGTTTTCCATTAAGAAATCCAAAATACTAATTCCAAGCGAAACTTCTAACTTTGTTGTAGTTTAAAATGGTACCAAACATAAGGTGATCAGAGCTTTCTCCAATTTTCTGAAATTATTTGAAGTGCAAAAAACATTCCGAGATATCACTTGTTTTTTTTTTTGTTTTTTTTTCATTTTTCCCTTGTATTAATTTGGTCGGCATAAAATTTTCACATATTATTGTGTATACAAGGTTGACTTACTGGAGAACTTTTAAGACAACTGCTGGTCCCCCTTTTCTAAGAATGTGAGGGTATAAGAAGGCGACTTCCTTACCGTGGACCAAATGTCAATGACCAAATGTCACGGACAAGCTGGACTTGCATGCCTTTCTTCTACATTTTATTGTCGTGAATAATTTGTTGAGTTGCTGCAGCGACACAGTAAAGTATGTAATTGTCATTTTCGCTGCTTTCAGGGGCTACATACTACTCCACATTTTTCTTCTGCATAATATTTATTCATCGCTGCAGTGACGTCTCGTATGGTGGCAGTGGTAAATTTTCTTTTTTTTTGGAAGATGGTGAAGCAGACGAGGAAAGACTGCTTGATATGCAGAATAAGCACACACACAACCATAACCCGTGTTTTCCGTGACTGTCAACAGTCCTACACTCATTAAGTCCATATAAAAACCACTGTAGCAAATCCTGTAATTTTATTGATTCCCTTTGTTATTTTTTCTTATGTTAATTATTAATAAAGAAATTTTGTATTTTGCCTTTGCTGAATCTCATATAATTATAGAAATGGTACTAAAAGAAATAGCATAATGCACATTAAAAAAAGCATACGTAGAGTAATTAAAAATTGCATTATTGTGAAAAGCTGTTTCAGCAATAAGAAGAAGAAGAAAAAAAAAGAAATTCCACTGGATTGAAAAGTGTATTAATCCCACGGAATGTGATCTGATCTTTGAATCTTACAAATCTGATAACTTTGTAATTCTGAAATGAAATGCTATCATAGGGAGTTATAATTAACTGCCACAACCATGGCCTTCAGTGGCCACACAGCCGCCTCTTCCCAGACCATTTGGTTCTGAACGTTCATGCCTGGTTCATGTTTCCTTCACTTTTGAATCCCCATTCTACTCAGTGTGAAGGGTGATATTGCAGATTATCAACAAGCTTCTTGATTCTTGGTTTTGTTTCACTTAAAGCACACCGTGGGTCATGCTTCACTTCAAGTCTGTTGCGATATTTCGTTTTAATGTGGAGTAGTTGAGAGAATGCAGCCTCACACGAATAAGTTGATGAAAATGGTAGGAGGTGGCGAAAAGCTAAGTCACATAAGATTTTTGTATGAAGCTGCCACTTATGACCATAATACTGTGAGAGATTCAGATTCAAATTTCATCTTAGCTCCTGAATCCTCCTGAAGTGTCAACAGTTCAGTTTGTCTAACATCATTGTCATCAGGAATGCATGTCACTGGAGCAGTGAAGGGGGCCCTTACTAGCCGAGAACTTAGGCTTTGGATATCTGGGAAGTATCTTTTAAATTACCCTTCCAAGGCCTCAAGATGTTGGGTAATCAAGTTCTGCGTAGCAGCTTCACACTCCTCTACAATTTCTGACACTGTCTCCAGCATTGCCAAGTTTCCCATTCCAACTTTGCGCCTTCAGTTCTCCATCTTACGAATGAAAGCTTTGATTTTGTCCACAAAATCGATTACCGAGCTTCCCTTCCCTTGAAGCTCCAGGTTCAGTGTGTTCAACTGACTAAATATGTCAATAAGATAGCCTAGCCGTATTTCGAAGCTATCTGCAGACCATGCTGACAACAAATCTTGCTTCTTCTGTATTTTGAGAAAGAGGCCGATCTCTTCTCTGAGCTCAAATACACGCTGAACTACATTTCCTTTTGATAGCCAGCAAACTGCTGTATGAAATAGGACGGTCTCATGAGATGCATCCATATCTTAGCAGTCTCTTGAAAAGGCGTGTATTAAGAGCACTACCTTTTACAAAGTTAACTGTCTTTATAATTGTATTCAGAGTGTCCTGTAAATCTGAGAGTAGCGTTTTTGATGCAAGAGATTGCCTGTGGATCATGCAGTAAAGAGGGATATCATTTGGTACTTTTTGTATAACTCTTGTAACAAAACCTGACTTAGAACCCAACATGGCTCGAGCCCCGTCTGTGCATATCCCATAGAGATTGCCCCAGTCAAGACCTTCAGAGTCAAAGAAATCTGAAAGTTTCTGCATTACATCTTCACCTTTTGTAGATTGTTCAAAAGGCTCACAAAACAAGAATTCCTCCTTCAGGAGTTGTGAGCAGGACTGGACGTCAGTTGACTCATCAAGTTGAATACTGAATAATCCAGCTCTTTTAATTTCCTGTATCACCTGTTCTTTGATATCATCAGATATTTGGGATTTTCGGGGTGCAGTGGCCAGCGCGTCTGGCTACGAATCCGTGGGCCCGAGTTCGATCCCGGATGAGGACGGCGCGGACCTCACCCAGGTTTTCATCCTTCACTGGTCGATAAATGGGTACCTAGGGCAACCTAGGGAAGGTAAACTGTGGAAACCCGGATTTCATGCTGGCCCCATGTCCCGGGGTAAGGGACTATTCCACCACAGGCTCAAAGGCCAAGGAGACGGGAGATGAGCGCCCGCAGCTACGCGCTGATACAGCGTAAGCCCCCCACTTTACCTTTTACTGTATTATTTGAGAGTGAAATAGATTAAGCTTTTCAGCACTTTTCTCACCAAAAACAAGCTTTACCATTGTTTTGGGACATGGCAAAATTTATTCCTCCCCAATTGTGTGAGGCTTCTTTTTCTTTGCTATTTCAAGGGATACAAGAAATGATGCCTCCACTACGGCAGCATTTTCTTTATGAAAGGAACCACTGACATCAAGTTGCTGTCTCTTCATGTTCAATTCTTGTCGAATAAAGAAGGAACGATCTTTGCCAACATGTTGAGGATGCTTGGTTTCCAGATGTAATTAAAGCCTACTGGACCTTAATGATTCAGCTGTGAGTACTTTGTGACAAATCACACACTGAGGCTTCACTACACCTTTATCGTGATGCTTGTAAATCCAAAATCCAGATAGTTGTCATCATAGTTGCGTTTTTTATTAGAAGCCATCACTGCACCTGCAATGCACAAACAAAAAACTGCTATTTCTAACAACGCTAACTATGTCATCATCCTTGATTAGAATAATAAAATGGTAAATATGAGGTTGAAAGGAAGTTAGATTTTACGTTTTTATGTTTTTAAGTTATAGAATGTGCATAAATACAGCATATATTATTTACCTTCTTAATATACTTTATGGTGATGGGCTTACTTACCATTAAAGTGGTATTGATGTTGGCTTAAGTTCATTTAATACTGAAGTATTCACAGGTGGGATGAAACTGATTATATGGGGAGGCACACAATGATCAATGTTGCACCTGTGAATGTCTGGTTAACTGAATAATATGAACATCCTTGCTGATAAGTAAGATTCAAGACCAGGTTATCATACATAATACACAGCTTAGGAAGCCTTAGATTAGAATTATATTAAGTTAAAATGATCTTCTTTCCCTAATACATGCCCATATCTTGATTCATGTCAAGAACTCAGAATTATATATATATATATATATATATATATATATATATATATATATATATATATATATATATATATATATATATATATTTGGGTAGGAGGCCATTCTGTATACATGTTTTATTAAAGTCTACAGCAGTAACTGCATTATTGAATTTATAAGAGGTTTTCTCTATCCTCCGGATGAGAGAACGTAAGTTCTGGTTTACTGAGTTTAGGAGATTTCCAAAGTCCATTAGAATTCTCTTTTAGTAGCAGCTGGGGGTGTTGTTTGCCTTTTTCTCAAGATATCTTTCGGTCTCTCTTGGACCATCTTCAGGAGAGGAGTGAAGAACATGGATCGGTGGCGCTGTTTATCTGCGCCAGGAGCGGACGTAGGACGGAATCAGCGTCGGCAGGTATGTGGACCAATCACAGCGCGCGCTAGTCTTCCTCGGAGTTAGTAGCATTCCTGTAGCTGGATGTTAATTGTAGGTTTTATGGAGTTAATGTAGACTGATTCAGCCATTTTGAAAGAAAAAGACGTAACCCGACTCAGAATAGCTGAATCGGTCTACATTAACTCCATTAAACGTACAATTAACATATAGACTACTCCCCGCATTCTGTCTACCGTCACAGCGCAGGAATGCTACTAACTCCGAGGAAGACCAGCGCGCGCTGTGATTGGTCCACATACCCGCCAACGCTGAGTCCGTCCTATGTCCGCTCCTGGCGCAGATAAACAGCGCCATCGACCCACGTTCTTCACTCCTCTCCTGAAGATGGACGTATTACTCATGTGTCTGGCAGCAAGGCATTGGCTACCTGCCCGTCAAACTCCTTTGGTTTTATTTATCCATAGCCTCAGATTATGGCCCCTACATTCTTTTATATGGCCCCCCAGGAGGCCATGGCCCCCAGTTTGGGAACCATTGCTTTAGGTTGAGAGAAAGAGTGAGAAATGTACGCCTCCATGCCAGACATTCCAGAGAAAATCAACATAATACCTCATCAGGTCTAGATGCATCTCTTCTCTGGTGGATCTTGAGGAGGGATTAAATATGTTTGGTACGAATTAAAGTAGAAGGATTAGTGATAAGAAAAAGGTCAAGAACATTTGGCTTATTTTCAAGACGGTCAGGAATACGAATAGTGTGTTGCACGAGTTTCTCTAGGAAGATAGCAAAGCTGAAGATTAGTTCATCGTGACGATCAGTGAAGGGGGAGGAGAGCCAAAGCTAGTGATCAACATTGAAATCTCCAAGGATGGAGATTCCCGCGAAGGAGGGGTAGAGAGGCAGAATGTGCTCTACTTTGGAATCTAGGTTTTCGAAGAATCTACTATAGTCAGAGGAGGTTAGGGAGAGGTATATAGATAAACTTAGTTAAAGAGGGACTTGTATTTTGAAGCCATATTGTGGAAAACTCGGAGGTTCAAGTGTGTTGGCATGATATTTGTGTGTGTGTGTGTGTGTGTGTGTGTGTAAGGGAAGAGCCTTGTTTATAGAGGGTAGTCAGTGACTCCCGTCTTGAGAGACACATAGGGAAACGTTTCGCGAATTCACAACTATCTTTAATAAGAGCTCACAACACTCCTTGAACCTCACCAGATCAGATCAGACCAGAATTTATCGATATTGGAATTAGTAGTATTAGACCTCGCTGGGAATAAATCAACGTTGTGATAGGTGTCTGCTACCTCATCCTGGAACAAAAATCCTTGAATCCCACGGACACTCAAAAAATTCCGGATTCTCGTTGCATTGAATCAAACGCGTTCTTGCGATTGACAGAATGTAAGTAATCCTTGTCGAAACTCACGTTGGCGCTCCACTAGTACGTGAAGCACTAGGATCCGATCAGTTGTTGACTTACCGGGCGTGAACCTAGACTGTTCAGTTCTCTTGTGTTTCAGCAAGTGGCTGCGGATTCGCATCAACAGCAAATGGGCCTGGTAAGCTGAACAGTGTTATACCGCATTTGTTGTCATGAAGTTTTAAGAAGGAAAAACACTATAAAAATACTTGAATTTAGAAGAGTAGGTTTTGGTTGATCAAACAGTATCTTTAAAGAGTTGACTGGCAACGATGATGGAAAGAAAGCTGGTTTATAGAAGCATGAATAACAGTGGGATGAGACAATTGGCATAGATAAAGGTGAAAGTGCGGTCTGAGTCAGATAATGCTGAGATGAAAGACTTGATGCTGAGGGAAAGTGACATGGCCGAAGTGGCGTGATTAGGGCACGTAAATGTCGTAGTATAAATATTACTATGGTGGCTGGACACTCGGAAAGCCATCGACCCTCATGACGTCACCCCGCACCTACTGAAGAGATGCTCCGAGGAACTGGCTGCCTCTCTTAGCCAAGCCAAGTCTTTTGAGCTTTTGTAGGGGAAAACGTCAGGCCTTCAGTGTGGAAGGAGGGTCGAGTGGTACACTTTAACAAAGGAGTCTTCAGGTCAGAGCCAAAAAAATATAGATCCATACATGTGTTATCAGTTGTGAGTAAAGTATTTGAGATGGTTGTGGAAGAGGTGGTGTGTGGCCATCTCAAGGACCAGCAGTTTGGGTTCAGACCTGGGAGGTCAACCTCCGACCAGATGATGCCCCTCACCAGACAGTGGCATGACGCCCTTGATGAAGGCAGGGATATTGTCGTTGTTACCTTGGACATAGCAGGAGCTTTTGATAAAAGTATGGCATCGAGGACTACTAGAAAACTCTGTGCTAATGGTATCCATGGTGGCCTGTTAAAACTCATGGGAAATGACTTTCCTGAGAAGTCTCAGTATAGTTGTTAACGGGCAAACATCCGAATTCCTGCCTGTAGAGGCATCAATGGTACAGGGGTCAATAGTTGGTTCACTCCCGTGGAACCTTTACGTGGACAATCTTCTCAAGGTACTGCCAGCAGTCACAGTTTATGCCGATGACTGTACCCTCGCCTATAACTATCCCCTCCAAGACAATGAGTAAGCTGATGCTATCAACGAGCATCTACGAGTGATAGAGGAATAGGGTGCTAGCTGGCAAATTATATTTTCCCCCAAAAAAGATACAGCCAATGGGTTTTTCTTGGTCCTCAGCCGCCAATGCAACAACAGCAGGAAGGCTGTTCCTTAGCGGCGCTGCTCTCCCACTCAAAGAAGACGTCAAGATTCTGGGAGTGGAAGTGGATCAGGGGCTAATAGCCATGTCAAAAACATTGACAAGAAAGTACTCTCAAAGGCTCTCTGCTCTAAGATGGGTTGCCGGCTTCCTGGAAAGGAACGGGAAACTGTTGCTGTACGAGCCACAGATTCGGCCCCACTTGGAGTGCGCAGCCCTGTCCTGGATATTTTGTGCTGCCACACATAGAAAGAGGCTGACAGTATCCAACGCCGTGCTCTTCGGCTAGTGGATGTTGCAACCCCACCTCACCCAGAGAGACGTGAAAGTGACCGTAGTGTTTCATAAAGCATAGGTGCAAAAAGTGCCATATCTGGCAGGGCTGCGCCAGCCTATAAGAGTCTCCACACGAAGCACGAAACTGGTGTTCAATAGTGGTGACGCTGTGGAGGTGCCTCATTTCCACGCACCAGCGCACTTTCTCATGACGTGTCTCCAGGTTGCAGAAATTGTTCATCGCCTTAGTGTTTCACCTCCAGGGGATGAACATTAGAGTGTCGAAAAAATGGTCCATAAGTGGAGATATACACTGCTAACACCGCTAACACTCCTCGTGATTTGACACTCAGTGTAGTGCGCTATAAGTTATTTGTGTTCTATGCATAAGAATGTAGTATAATAAGTTTAACTTATGTTTGTTTGTGTACGTGTGTGTGTGTGTGTGTGTGTGTGTGTGTGTGTGTGTGTGTGTGTGTGTGTGTGTGTGTGTATGTGTGTGTGTATATATATATATATATATATATATATATATATATATATATATATATATATATATATATATATATATATATATATATATACAAGTAATTTATATGTAAATATCATAAATATGGTGAACCCATGTAGTAAGTAGCCTTAGAATAGGTAGCAAACGACGTTGCACCTTTGGGTATATTGTTTTACTTGCAATAAATAACTTAGGGGAAAAAATAGAAAAAAATATATATTTCTTTTTTAATTCAATGATGAATTTCATATAGGGCAGGTAGCTAACATTTTATAAAGAACAATAATATCACAGAAGAATGTGCCTACATTAATGGTAGAAAAAAAAGCTCTTCATAGGATTTAAGAGAAAAATAATAACTATAATGACTATAATAACCATAATGAATTACTAAGAACAGACAAGAGGTTAATAAGGAAATCCAAAAATAACTGAGTTGAAGATAGCCAACCAGGCAAAGGCGAATCTCAAGCAAGTTGCAGGCATACATAGCAAAAACTAAAGAATAAATAGATTCTTGGAAATTGCAGTAAATGGAGAACTGGTTAAGTAGTTATTTCTGGCGAGGATATTAGTAAAACGCGTTTTTTTTTTTTTTTTTCAACTGTTTACACTCAGGAAAACAAGCAGAAAGTTCTGGATAGTGAATAAATTTTTGGAGCACAAGAGAGCAAGAAGCTGATAGATATTTCCATAACAAACGAAATGGTAGAACATGAGATACATAGATTAAAAATAATTAAATTCACCAGGAACTAACAAAATATTCCTGTGTAGTTAAGGAATATAAAAAGATCGTTAGTAACCGATTATCATTGGTCTTTAGGATGTCCCTAGATTCATGTGAGGTATCAATACTAATAGACAGTAGCCGTCCGTTGTAGAGGTTACTTCGGTTGATGAACATAAATTGCGATTACGGGTGAAGAATAATCTAGGCTTCATGTCCATTGTTGCAGTGTACACCACTACGGAGATGTGTGAGCCTAGATAAGGAGATTTTCTAGCCAAACTCGACTCTGTATTGTACCAATGCCTAGCACCATTGTCTTGAGGGAATTTGATGTCATCTGCACTAAGAACTGCCTACAAGTTATGTGTTGGTCCCCCTGGCTCAGGTACCAAGATCGACAACAGCTCTTTCCTTATGAATCTTTCAAGATCCATATGGTTGAGAATTAGAAGTACTTGGTATGGGAGACCAGCGGTCTACCATTAGATTTATTGTAGCTATATCGGAGATTAGCGAAAGAGATCGACTTTATCATTGTTTGTACTTTTTAGAGGATACCCCAGATCTGTGTTTTTTTTATTTTTTTTTCTTCGAAATACCGAGTGTCTTGCAACTGATCACAGTCTAAAAAACCTCCAAGATGTGACAACACCGTGTTCCATCTAGAGAAACTGAAGGAATTGATATGTCCTAAGAGTATGAGGTGACAGTCTCCAATCGGTTTAAAGTGGTAGACGACGTCTAGGTAGAGTTGTGGGATATTTTCAAATGTGAAACTCTTGAGGCTGCCAAGGAATGTATTGGGAAGCATGCGAGGTCACGGAGTTGCTTCGTGTCGGAAGAGACGGAGGGCATTACTGAGAAGAGTCGTGCTGCCAGACTTGCTGGGAATCGTGACCAGTACAGCGCTCTGTCATGAATGAATAGAGCGCTACTGAGGAGAAACAAGGAGAGGTATTTCAGGAATCATGCTGAGAATGTAAAGTGTCACTTAAATGCTAATGACCTCCCAGCTGCCTGTTGAATCCTGAAAATACTCTGCTCTAAGTCTCAGGTGAGTATCATCTGAACAATAGATGGTACCTTTGTATTAGGCGAAAATTAGCAGATGGTTTGCTGGGCTGAGCACTTTAAGCAGCTGTTTACAGTAGATACTCCAAACGGACAGCTCCAAACTGCTAGTTACAGATGTTGGATGCTGATTCTCCCATTGCCGAATCTGCACCCTCCAGTGATATCAAAGAGGCTAAAGTAAGATTAAGAGATTAAGTGATATCTGGGATCTGTAACATAGTGAGGAGCTGCTTAAAACTGGGGGTGAGACCATGCATGCTATTTTGGCTGCTGTACGGCATTCGGATACTATTTTCCTTGACTGGAAAAAGGGGTTGGTCGTCCCTATCTAGAAGGGTAAAGGGGACTATCAGGACTATAAGTGCTACCACGGAATATCACCGCTCAGCTTACCTGGCAAGATGTCTGTCTATGAGGTGCTGATGCGGATTTGCAGTCAACAGAGACCAAAGACCTGAACAGTTTGGGTTCATGATCGGTAAGTCAACATAATGGTGGACCGCCAATATGAGTTTTGACAAGGGATGATTGCAACATCAGTAGGCAATATAGAGAATAGAAATCTTGTTCTTGGCGATGATGTGGTAATTTTTGCTGAGTCATTAGAAGTTTTGGTAGTGTCTCTAGAGACCCTGCATGAGGGGGACAATCATTTGGGTTTCAACGTTTCATGGACGTAGACCAAGGTCCAGGTGTTTGGAGGCTTATTTGATGAAAGTCTTTTCATGCGTATGGCGAAGATATCGAAACTTTGAAAAATCTCATTTATCTTGGTAGTGTAGTGTGTAAGGAAGGTAGGTTGAGCTAGAAGCCGTGCGTCAGATTGGTCTGGCCGACGGCGTTATGAACTTACTCGGCTTGAGTATTTGACATTATCAGTGCCTCTGCTTGACAGACGAGGATTCGGATCTTGAATTTGTTTGTGATTCCTGTCTTTTTTCTGTGGTTGTGACATGAACATTGAACACCGACCTGAAGAGGTGAATTAATATCTTTGGAACTGGTTGCCTTTGCAGGATTATATAGCGTATAGGCAGATGGTAAATGTAGTTTAACATTGATAAATGGAAAGTACTTAATGTAGGTAGAGGAAACCCTGACAATAAGTACATGGTAAATAACAAGGATCTTGTAGGTTCGTCATATGGACAAAAAATACAAGTTATAGTTAGCTCCAATCTTTGGCTAAGAAAATCATGCAGAGGCATAAAAGCTAGACATAAGGCAAATGGAGACCTAGTACTAATTTTTAGGAATACAAAAAACATAATTTTCGAAGTAATATAAAATTTATATTTGAAGCTGGTTGGACCACATCTAGATTATGCGGTACAGTTCTTGTCCCACTTTGTAGGAACAAAGTAAGTCTATTATAATCAGTGCAGAACAGTGTGTGTAAAAGGATCCAAGAGTTGAGAGATATTTCCTATGAAGCCAGATTGCATTCATTACAGAGACGTAAGTGAGAAGACTATCTGAAATAAGTATTTAGGAGGTATAGGACTTATAACAAAGGTTTTGAAGTCAAGACAGAACAAAATATAATTCCTTAAAGCTTGAAAAATTTCGGTTTAGGAAAGTAATTAAAAAGAGCTAATTTTCTAACAAAATGGTTGATAAATGGAACGGAATCAATAATGATATTAATAGTAAGATGTCAATACATATCTTTAAAAGAAGAATGAACAAATTTATGGATGAAGATGATATATGAAGATAGGTAGTTTTGATCACACAGGGACTACCACGAGTAGGTCTGACAGGCTCTTGTTGCTTCTCTAATTGTGCGTGTGTGTGTGTGTGTGTGTGTGTGTGTGTGTGTGTGTGTGTGTGTGTGTGTGTTTGTGTGTGTGTGTGTGTGTCTTTATAAATAAATAAATAAATAAATAAATAAATATATATATATATATATATATATATATATATATATATATATATATATATATATATATATATATATATATATATATATTAATCTTCTAGGTCATGGACCCATATGAGGGCTTAAAAAAAATTTTAGCTGGTGGATTCTCCTACATATGTAACTACTATGTCGCCATAACGCTCGTGATGTCTCAACACTATGAAGTCACTGACGGTATACCAATCCATATTAGCTCAACTAAGTATCCTTTATTTGCTGGAAATACATGGGCGTTTCGGTATGTACGAAATCTCTCTTAATAATAATAATAATAATAATAATAATAATAATAATAATAATAATAATAATAATGATAATAATAATAATAATAATAATAATAATAATAATAATAATAATTATTATTATTATTATTATTATTATCATTATTATTATTATTATTATTATTATTATTATTATAATAATAATAATAATAATAATAATAATAATAATAATAATAATAATAACACTGTGTAACAAAGTTTTTGTTCTTGAGTTGAAACTATTATTTTTTATCTGCTTATGTCTAGAAAACACGAAAAAAAATACCTGCATTCATTTCTATTTTTGCTTTTCTGCCCATGATAATGAAATTTTGAAATATAGCTATTCTCATAGGTACTAAGTGGCAGATTTGAAGTTTGATTTGCACAAAGTAGATGCAAAACGACACATGATGCAATAGTGACATTTATGTATTCTAGAATTTCACAAGTGAAACATTACACATATTAGAAATGAGTAGTTCCTCTAGATCTAGGCTTATACTATATATAACATTCACGGATCAGTCTCCAAATATAGTCTCCCATCATGCTTTCATTTTAAAACCCTTAGTATCGGCGTTCAAAGTCCAATATAATATGGTGGAAGCGCTCACGCTGGTCCTCGAAGTACGCCCCTATGTTCTCCTTAAATTTATGAAGATGGACGTGAAGGACATCATGAAACACATCTTGCCGTAGTTTGTCATTAATGTCTTAACAAATTCCATATATTTTTTGGCATTGTGATTCCCCACTAAGCCAAAAACCACTTCAATATTTGCCGTAGACAGCTGGAGACTCCTTATCTCTGACGAATTGTTTCACAAGGTCCAGTTTTAAGCGGATCGGAGGAAAGGGTAGTTTTCTGGGATCCAACAATGGCTCCCATTTGACGCTGTTCTTCCTCACACTAAACTCGGTCCGCTGTGGTCAATCCCGCTTGAGGTAGTGTGCCACGGTGTCCCTGCTGTCTTAAAAGCAAAGATAACAAGATACTTGGTAAGGCCTCCTTGAAGACCCATCAGGAAAGCCACTATTTTGAAGTCTCCGATAACTTCCCAACAGTACTCTGCATATTTAAAGGCATCTAACAAAATTGTGACACTTGTATTCTTCTTTGAGCTGGAGAGCGTGAGCAAGGGGGAGAAATTAATACATATTTCCGTTATGAAGCATCACTGCTTTGAGGCTTCTGCACGAGCTATCGATAAAGAGCCGCCACTCGTCGGGATTAAGGGTATTTCCAATTGCTGCAAACAGACTGATCGCATAGTGACAAAACCAAAGCTCATCTTAATGAGTAAAACAACTTGAAAAATGCTGATGACGTTTTCTCTAACTTGCTTTGTGCACACTTTCATCTAACAAATTCCACAGCTTGAGTCTTGACATCAAAAGCTTGCCAGGTGACTTCGTGAGACCAAGATCTCTGATCAGGTCATTGATGTCTTATTGGTTAGAGTAGCATGATTTTCTCTCCCTTGTTGCATCTCTGAACTTTAGATCAATGTCTTCACCTGCTTCTGAACTACTTTTCTTTTGTAAACACTGCTGCTCTCTCTCTTTGGAGGAATGGGTACGTGGAGCTCTGAGCAGTGTGGCACTGGCACAATGGATGACAGAAGATCATAATATGTATAATTTTGCCTGCTCAACGTTTGTAAGGGTCTATCATGCAGAAGAAGCAATTGCTTGAATGATCAGTTGGTTCTCTAAAAATGTGGGAGATTGCAAATTTCATAGCTCTGTTTTCCCCTCTGTACCAACCTGTCAAAAAGCTGAATGTAAACACAAGTATAAGAATACTGATACATTTCACCCAGTGTTATTGGAAATGTTAGAATGAAAAAATATATATATATAATAAAATAAAGGGAAACAAGATTGGAAGATTTCAACATTCTCCTTTGTTAATTTTTTTTTTTACAGTTTCTCTTTCCCGTACTGTCTTGCAGTTGGCTGAATGGGTTGCTGCGACGTTTCTGAGTTTTTTAACTCCATCTTCACACACGCTTCATTCATACAGGGTACTTTTCCTATCACAAAAGTATTTTCTTTTGTCAGGGCAGGAGAGGGAGGGGCAACACACAAGCACACAGGGTGACTACGTAGTATCACTACGTATGGCTTATATACAAGATAAGGGAAGACATTCATATAAAATCATGCAGGACTGAAATCATATACAGTTGCATACTTTTATATACATATATTTAAGTAAAAAATGTGCAAAGTGATTAATGCATGATATAATATATACACATGAATCACAACTCTCTAATTAAAGTGATCTCAGTCACCTAAATCATCAGTCTATCGATCACATCCAGGTGTTCGTCACTCAGAAGGGTGGTCTCCTTTAACGCGAGGCCGCGACTCTGGCAATACGCCACCAAGGGCCATTTCTCCTCATGATAATGCACATAGTGAAGCAGGATGTGCTCGACAGAGAGTGTGACATTACATGTGGGACAGTGTGGTGGGAAGGTGTTTGCCATATAAGGGAGCATGTGGGTGGGGAGGGTGCAGTCCATCCTGAGGAGTGAGAAGACTACCTCCTTCCGCCTAATGGGGCGATTGTAGGAAGCCCACTCGCTTAGAATGTATTTGATGGTGGAGGTTGTCCCAGTGACTTTGCCACAGAAGTTCCCCTGATGATTTAATGTCCGAGAGACATGACTGCAGATCCCGACGAAGGTTCCATGCTCCCTCGAACTCTGCGGCAGACCGAGCTAGCATGCCAGCCTGTTGATTCCCGTGTATACTGGAATGTCCAGGCACCCAAATTAGTAAGAAGACTTTACAATGTGAATTTACTTTATTAATGATGTTGACCTGGATTTCATTTGTTTCCGTTTGATCGGAAATTGCCTTAAGGGGTGACATAGAATCTGAAAAAAATTACAATTTAATTTAAGGCATAACCTATGGCTTTATTGATAGCAAAAAATGGAGCAGAAAAGACCGACGTATGATTCGGCAATCTGAACCTGAGGGCACAGTCACAAGACCGCCCACTTGCACCTCACACATTCATTCGTCTTGGAGCCGTCAGTGTATATATGTAAATGCAAAAGGTGAACACCAAGCGTTGTTACTTGGCTCTATTAAATCTTGCCTTTTTCTTGGATTCACTCTATAAGGGTGTTGTTTGATAGGCTCTACATTATCCACTTCCATAACATGAACAATTGCATTTGTTCTCCTTGGAGTATCCTGAAATAAACTCTTATAAATCTAAATCACTCCAGTGAACTCCTCTTTCTT
This sequence comes from Callinectes sapidus, assembly GCA_020233015.1. Classification (NCBI taxonomy): domain Eukaryota; kingdom Metazoa; phylum Arthropoda; class Malacostraca; order Decapoda; family Portunidae; genus Callinectes; species Callinectes sapidus. Next base: position 1,379,009 of record CM035202.1, on the reverse strand, counting down.
TTCTATCCCTATGTGTTTTATTTTAAAGTTCAGATTTTCCAACACACCAGAATTTTCTAACACATTTCCATCGTATTTTTCCAAGTTCATTTCAGATATCTTATCTATTGCCTCTTCAGTAGCTTTTACTGTATTCACACTTTCTACTTTTTCCTCATCACCTCCTTCATGATACTCTTTCAACATATTGATATGACACAGTTCATTACTCTTTCTTCTCCCAAGAGTTTTTGCTGTGCAATTTACATCATTCAGTTTTCCTTCAATATCCCAAGGCCCACTGTACCTTGCTTTTATGGGATGACCTTGCATAGGAAATAATACAAGTATTTTATCACCAACATTGAATTGATAGTCAACATACGTACACTCATTTCCTCTCCTAGTCCTTGACAAAGGACTTACACAATTGATCTCCTTTTTTCTTAAAAGGCTCATATATCGCAGGATTGGCTTGATTTAGTTTTCCAACCCTTTGACGAGTGTCTCTTTTACAAAATTCTGCAACCTCTTTCCTCACATTTGGCAAGTAAAAGTGACAAAATTCGTTTTAGTGTCTTTCTCACCTCTGACAAACTACCTCCATGTGCCATTTCCATCACCTTCCGCTAATACACTTCAGGAATTACTATTTGCCTTTTCACTATCCAATGATATGCTGACGAGGCATCTACACTTCTCCAATTTCTCATCAAGACTCCCCTTTGTACATTATAAACCTTACAATCTGCAGGGTCGGGAGAGCGAGCTCAGAGCTCATACACCGATCTTCGGGTAGGACTGAGACCACATCACACATTACACATCTGACGAAAGATCTGACGAAACTGAGACGGAACCTGGCATACGAAGTTCGAAAGGATTCGAGGACGACTAAGACATGGACTATCGACGGTAAAATATACGCCATGGTAAAGGAAGGAGAGGCCGAGGTGAAGAAAGTGTTTGAGACGCCGGACGACCTTTACAAATTAGGATGGAACGAATCAAGACTCGAAGCCTTCCTGGAGTCGAAATAGGAACCCTGCGACCCCCAGCTGACGAAACCGACGGTTTCAAATGAAGACGTCATCCGAATCTGTAGTCTGAATGTTTATGGGCTGAGAAGTAAGTGGCAAAATGGTGTTTTTCAGGACTATATGAGTAAATTTGATATTCTATGTTTAACTGAGACTAAAATTAAGACAGATTTTCAACTTGAAGGTTTTAAATGCATATCACTTAATCATGATGCTGTGAAGTATCATTATCCAGGCATACATGGCATTAATATCTTTGTGTCTATTAATATTATGAGTATTGTTGATGAATTAGTTGATAATATGTTGTTTGACTCTGCCTTGTGGGTTAAGGTAAATAATCAGTTCATCTTGTGCTCAGTTTACATGCCTCATGAAGCTTCTAAGTATCATTATGTTGAATGTTTTGACGATCTTGCCACAGATATTTCTACGGTGATGAGTAAATACGAATTACCGCTCGTCATTGTGGGCGACTTTAACAGTAGGTCTGGTACGCTTGATGACTTTGTTAATATTTGTGATACTGATAAAAACAACTTTGCTATCTTGAATGACAACTATACTTCCAAAGATTATCTTGACTCTTTAGACATACCTAGTAAAAGGTTTTCTGTTGACAAGGTTATAAATAATAATGGTAGAAAATTCATCGACCTTTGCCAATGTTTTGACTTGAAAATAGTGAATGGAAGAATGGGTGCTGATAAGTACATAGGTAATGCCACTTGTGATGACGCTAGTGTAATAGATTATGCAATTTGTTCTCCAGCTATTTTTGCAGACATTCATGATTTCTATATTGATATATTTGATCCATTGCTTTCAGACAAACATAACCCAATGATTATCAATGTTGCCTTAAAACATGAGACCGTGCATGAGTTACCTGTTATGTATGATAACACAATCAATGCCTCTCCAAAATCAATGATATTTAGATGGAATTATGAAAGGAAAGATGACTACTTAAAGGAGTTTGATTTACAGAATATAGAAAACCTTAAAAATAAAGTAGAACATCTAAGTATCATTACACAGTCTGAAATTGATGTAATCTCAGATGAATTAAAGAATGTGTTTTTACAACCTGCGAAAAATACTAATATGTGCAAGGTTATGACTACGTCTACTATGAAGCCGAAAAAACGCAACGATAAATACTGGTTTAATGAAGAATGCAGAGAATCTAAAAGACAATATACGCAATACAAAAAATCAGTTAAACACTTTCCGGCCAAAGAGCGTAAAGAAGCTTTAAAAGAACATGCCAAACGGCATAAAAAAGTCATCAGAAGGGTAAAGAGAACACATGATAGAGACTTGCATGAACAACTAAGATTACTTAAGAATAAAAACCCGAAAGACTACTGGAATTTGATAAATACTGACAATACTAGTAACACTATCGGTAACGTATCAATAGAAGAATTTCAACAACATTTTGAAGAATTAGGAACTCAGAATTTAACGGTTGAATCGCTGTGTAGAGAAGATATTAGGATACTTGACCAACATCTTCCTAATGACATAGATAATGAAAATCTAAACAGTGAATTTACTATAGAAGAAGTTACAGCACACGTAAAGAAACTTAAAAATAATAAATCACCAGGAATAGACAATATTTTAAATGAGTTTATTAAATGCTGTCCCGCGCAACTTATGCTAACTATTGTATCTTTTTTCAACTTAATTCTAAATCACTCTATCATACCCACAGACTGGACAATAGGGATAATTAAGCCTCTATACAAGAAGAAAGGTGACATAAATAATGTGGATAATTACCGGGGAATTACATTACTTAGTTGTTTGGGTAAATTATTTACGTCTTTATTAAACACAAGAATTTACGACTACATGTGTAAAACCAAGTCATTAGGGGAGGAACAAGCGGGCTTTCGGAAAGACTATAACACCATGGATCACATTTTTGCCTTACATGTATTGACACATTACTACATTTCTCAAAAAAGAAAACTTTTTTGTGCTTTTATCGATTATAAAAAAGCTTTTGACTTAGTTGATAGGTCTTTTTTATGGACGAAACTTCTTGCATCCAATATCAAAGGCAAGGTGTTTGATGTAATACAAGCTCTATATAATAACACTAAATCATGTGTAAGAGTTGGAAATAGTGATTCCTCTTTTTTTCATTGTAAAGTTGGTGTTCGGCAAGGTGAGAACCTGTCTCCATTATTATTCTCGATCTACCTTAATGATTTTCAAAATTATATCAGCAATAATTTCACCGGTTTACCTTTTCTTTCGAATAATGTAATTGATTTTAGTGATATAAATATGTATTTTAACCTTTATTGTCTGTTATATGCTGACGACACAATTGTATTCGCAGAGAACGATGTACAACTACAACTAGCTTTGGATGCAGTTTTTGATTATTGTAATAAATGGGCATTACAGGTCAATACGTCTAAATCAAAAGTTATGATTTTTTCTAAAGGCAAAGTTAGAAAGTATAAGACCTTTAATTTCGGCAACAACACTATAGACGTTGTAGATGATTATGTTTATCTTGGAACAACTTTCAATTACAATGGTCAGTTCCATAAAGCAAAGAATAAACAAATGATACAAGCAAAGAAATCCACCTTCAGCTTATTGAGTAAAATTATTAAATTAAACCTTCCAGTTGATATATCTTTGGATTTATATGACAAACTTGTAATGCCAATTCTGTTATACGGGAGTGAAGTTTGGGGATTTGGAAACATAAATCAAGTTAAAGTTACCTACAATACATTTCTTAAAAGAATTTTGAAACTCAATAAGTCTACATCAACTTGTATGTTATATAGTGAATTAGGTGTAAGAAACCCAATGGATATAGTTGACAATAGGCTTGTAAATTTTTGGTATTCAATTGTAAATGGTAATAGCTCAAAAATTTCAAATATTTTGTATAAATTTGTTAAAACAATGCACGACTTGAATATCTACAAATTACCATGGTTGGAAAAGGTAAAAGAACTATTAGACTTGAATGGAATGTCAAATGTATTCTATGATGTTTCTAATGTTAATGGTAATTGGTTGAAAAATGCTTTCAAACTAAGATCAACTGATATTTACAGGCAAAACTTGAGTGAAGATGTTTCCAATAATGCTGCTTGTATAAATTATAGAATTTTGACAGTAGATGTTAAATTACAAAGATATCTGTGTGTGCTTCCTAAGCAATGGTCAATCTTAATATGTAAATTCAAGTGTGGTAACCATAAATTACCCGTTGTTACTGGTAGATATGCTAACATTGCTTTGGAACATAGGATGTGTATGTTATGTGATAAAAATGATATTGGCGACGAAATACATTATTTGTTCTATTGTAATTTTTTCATAAATAGTAGAAAAAGATACCTGAAGAAGTACTACTACACTAATGTTAATATTATGAAAATAGGGGAACTCTTTGATTGTAGTAACTCAAGTACATTGTTGAATTTAGCTAAATTTATAAAAGAAATCTATTGTTTTTTCCAGTCAAACCATTGATATTAACATACTGATATGTTAGTGCGGTGATTATACATGTATGTATTGTTTGTACTCTTATACCCCGCTAGGGGTCGCTTGAGTTAATAAAACTGTTAAAACACACCGGGACAGCGAGGCTACAACCCCTTGAACTATATCCCATACCTGTATATGCTGCTAGATTAACAGGGGTTGGATACACATTAAGTGGCTTCCCTATTTGCCTCGCCGTGCCCGGGACTCGAACATGGGCCCTTTCGGTTGTGAGCCGGCGTCCTAACCATTACACTACGTTGTGTGTGTGCGTGTGTGTGTTCGAGTGTGGGCTCAGACTCCAGCAAAGTGAATATGAGGGTTCAGAAGAATAGGAAAAATCCAGATTAAATAAGCTGAAACATATTGATGATAAAGCAGTAAAACGTAAGGAAATTGAATAGCCAGATGCTACCCAGCCCAGAAGTATTATAGTATTTAATAATATTATATTACTATATTGTATATAGAAAGAAAGTAATATAGAAAAAAAAAACACATAGAGAGTGACACACACACACACACACACACACACACACACACACACACACACACACACACACACACACACACACATTATTATTAAAACTACTACTGATACAATCACCACTACTGCCATTACTTAGTAACACAGATGGTCTGAGTTGGTTGAGACAACGGTCACATAAATGGACTAAATTAGCGTTTGAATTGGCCCTAGACAGTGATGGGCCGAGATGGCTAACACATTACGGGACTGTAAGGGATTTTCATCCGTTAGAGCAAGTGTTTCTCTCTCTCTCTCTCTCTCTCTCTCTCTCTCTCTCTCTCTCTCTCTCTCTCTCTCTCTCTCTTCTC